>PIJE02001878.1:0-5000 GCA_002895965.2 Coryphaenoides rupestris | reverse complement strand
GTGGTTCTCGGCGGGTCTCGGAAAGCGTTGCGCGACAAGCGTCTGACGTTCTAAGGAGCGATATTTGCTCAATTAATCTGGGATGAAATGCCTTGTAGTCGCATTCTTTTTTTTGCTTTGACTAACGCAACCAATCCATCTCATCCGCGGCATTCCCGGTTTGGCCTACTTCTCGCTAAGCCGACGAGCGAAAAGTACCCCAATTTACACAATTTCGAAACTTTCATTTGTACCGTTCAGCTGTTTGCGGCGTTTTCGATGTGCTGATCCGGACAATGCTCCAACCGCTCCGATGGATTTACTTACCCGACACCCTATTTCTGGCAAAAAAAACCCGTCTAGACTAATATGACAGATCTACAAGAGGAGATCCACACTCATTACCGCTAATAGGATTATGTAGCACATCACGAGGCATTATGCAGCGACAGACCAACACATGGGTGTCTGCAAGCGGCAAGCCGGTTTAAAATGCAAGAATATCTTCTTGCGTTTCATTCGCTACCAATTATGCAGTTTAGTCAAACGCCACGAAACGATGAAGGGATCGAGAGGAGTATCCTTGATTTAACGTGTCCTTGATATGGGAAATCTATTCACTTTTTTCTTGCCTCTTTTGAATTACCCGGGGGGGGGGGCGGGCGGACACGGAGGACACGCAGGGAAAGTGCTGCTCTGTTTCACGGTTTCCGTGTGGGAAAAAAATGCATTCAAAGTAGTATGAACCACAGGCGTGCACCCCGGAGATATATCCACCAGGCCGCTATCAGAAACACTCAGAAGGGCTTTTTTTTTTTTGCAAAACACATTATCATCTCTCTCTCTCTCTCTCTCTCTCTCTCTCTCTCTCTCTCTCTCTCTCTCTCTCTCTCTCTCTCTCTCTCTCTCTCTCTCTCTCTCTCTCTCTCTCTCTCTCTCTCTCTCTCTCTCTCTCTCTCTCTCTCTCGCTACTCTCTCTCTCTCTCTCTCTCTCTCTCTGTATCTCTCTTAGAGAGAGAGAGAGAGAGAGAGAGAGAGAGAGAGAGAGAGAGAGAGCAAGCAATATATTACCTTGGTAATGAAGTAACACAAATATTACTTCATGACCAAGGTTGGAATTTAAATTGAGGAAAAGAATATAGGCTACCAAGTGCATTAAAGTGAGATGGTTGCACAGGAGGCTGAATGCTGAATGGGAGCAACCAACGCTGCTGGTTGCTCCCATTCAGCCTCCTGTGCGTTCGTATTATCGACATGAATCACAATCAGTGTGATTGTTTACATGATCACCTGGGTCCCTTGATGTCGGCCATGTTTGTTTTTTGCCATTCGTTCTTTGTTTTTTTTTCCCGTGAATGACGACCGAGTAGAGCATCGCTTTTAATGGTGCTGCCGCGAGGGACTGCGGGACAACATTATCTTCACCTTTCCTCCCTTAACGGATGGTCCGGTGTGTACCCTCTACGCTACAGGAGATAAGAAAGGAAGCATTGAAGCACCTTTCTTTAGCATTTAGAGAATTCAAACACTATCATGTCTGCCATTTAGATAGAGGGAGAGAGAGCGAGAGAGAGAGAGAGAGAGAGAGAGAGAGAGCGGGAGAGAGAGTGCGTGTGAGAAAGCGTAAGGGAGAGAGATTGCGAGTTTGTGTGTGTGTGTGTGTGTGTGTTTGTGTCCGGTGCATATACTGGATACGCGTTTCTTGGAGACACCAACTTGGACCAACCGGTGCTGACAATTCCGACCGGACGTGAGGAGGCACACTGTAACCGCTCGGAACACAACATTTACATTTCACAGGCGCCGTGTGTGTGTGTGTGTGTGTGTGTGTGTGTGTATGTGTGTGTGTGTATATGTGTGTGGGTCTGTGTGTACCTGTGTGTGTGTGTGTGTGCGTGTGTGTGTGTCTGTATCTATCTGTGCCTGTGCATGTGTGTGTCTGTATCTGCGTGCGTGTGCATGTGTGTGTGTATCTGTCTGTGTGTGTGTGTGTGCGCGTGCACGTGCATGCATACGTACACACACACACACACACACACACCAGTAAAGACTTGGCTGGCACACCGTGGCGCGGTGCGGCACCAATTTCAAAAGGAATGCGCCATGAAAACAACCCCGCTGAGATCCACTCGCGTCTTCTAAGACCGGGCCGGGTTTGTGTGCACACTGTGTGCACGCACGCACGCACACACACACACACACACACACACGCACACACACGCACGCACACAGCGAGCGGTTTTGGCAATCAACATGGCCGGCTCTCTATCTCGCGCTTCATTTCCTCCTCATTTCCAGCGCTGCTCTCTGACTCACTCGCGGGTCGCACGGGGTGAGCCCCCCCCCCACCCCCCAAACACTGACGAGAAATTGCAATATTAAAAGTCCTCTCCGACACCTTGCTCCCTCCCCAGACTCCCTTCTCAATCGCTGGCCTTTTTCTACCTCAGTAGGACTTACTTACTTATACACTCGACTCCCTCCCGGATCCATCTCCCGTCTCTCGTCTTAATCTTGTGTGCCGGTTAATATTTCTGTTGGGGTTTTTTTCCCCCCTCCATGCCTCCCTTATAGATATAACACCGTAGGATTGAGCTTTTAACCAATGCGGTGGAGGGTTTGACTGGAGCAAACACTGTAGAATTTGTAACAAGCACCAACATTGTAGGATTGTACATGCTGATGCAATGTCTCTGTTTTGCAGGTGGGACAGGATTCCCCTTGTATTAGTTTCTATATTGGGGTCTTTTGTCTGTGTTACACCTCACTAGCTTACTGGTCAAGGACAACACATTGAGGGCATCCAGGGAGAGAGAGAGAGAGAGAGAGAGAGAGAGAGAGAGGGAGTGAGTGTGTGCGGGACAGAAATCTGTGTCTGTAGGTGGACCATTTTGACGGAGAGGTCGACCCGGCGTAAACAGCGTCTATTTGTAATTAATTCCCGGAGCAGCGTGCGGTAAAGGTGAGAGAGGGGCTGTCTGAGGAGTGGGGCGGGGCTCCCCATCGGCCGCTCCCATGAACGACCCAATTAATGGCCCACATACCCACCAGGAGCAGCCGGGACGGGGAGAGACGACTCGCCCGTCACCCCAGGGTGCCTGGCACCATTAACACGTGAACTCACAAACACCCCCGCCGACCCAGCACGCCAGCAAATTGAGAAACACAATCCACTTCATTACGGGGCCACTAATGCACGTGCACGCGCGCACGCACACACACACACACACACACACACACACACACACACACACACACACACACACACACACACACACACACACACACACACACACACACACACACACACACACACACATAAACAAACACAATCACACACAAATGCATAAACACACACACACACACACACTAGTGCATACATGTGCATACACACACACACGCACACGCACACACACATAAACACACACACACTAGTGCATACATGTGCACACACACGCATACACACACACACACACACACACATACACACACTAGTGCATACATGTGCACACACACGCACACACACACACACACACACACACACACCACCCTCCTCCTTCTCCTCTACCCTCCTTGGTCTCACCTTGCCAGGCCCATGCAGGAGTCGGTGAGCGTGGTGGAGGAGTTGAAGTACTCCCGGGCGGCCGCCAGCACCAGCTCCACGCTGCGGTCGTAGGCCACCCTCACCGCGTGACCTTTGCCCCGGAAGGACAGGCTCACCGGCACGTCCTGGCTGACCTGAACCACCCCCCACCCCCACAGAAAAAAAGGCAAAATGCAAGTGAGAACAGAACGGCGACATCGGGGCCGATGAAACGCAGAGAGCCACGGCGTCGGATGTTCCGAGAGAGCGACCCGGCGTTGACCTGACGGCAGCCATTTTGAGGTGTGTGGGGTGTGAGGACGGTACCTTGGAGCAGTGCATTAGCTGCCCGGCCAGACGGACGTTCTCCACGCGGCTGGAACACAGCAGGGACTCCACAAAGACCTGGGGCGTGCCACACACACACACACACACAGACAGGCACACACACACACACACACACACAGACAGGCACACACACACACACACACACACAGACGCACAAGCACAGACACACACCCACACACAGGCACACACACAAACAAACGCACAAGCACAGACACACACACGCACACACGAACACAGGCACGCACACACATACAGGCACACACACACACACACACACACACACACACACACACACACACACACACACACACACACACACACACACACACACACACACACACACACACACACACACACACACACACACACACACACACACACACACACACACACACACACACACACACACACACACACAGGCGAGGAGAGGAGAGGAGCTGAGGTTACCAATTTGCAGGCAGGAGAGCTAGAAGTTCTAACATTGTTTGGGTTCAAGTTCAGCAGAAGCTGATTCGATAGAGGCTCCCCGCGGGGACTAAAGTCCTCTCGGGGGAGGGGGGGGGAATCGCTCAGGACTGAAATATATTAAGAAGCCCTGAGCGAGGGCTTAATTTCACACAACACGGGAGAATCGCAGACGGCAACACCTTCTCCGAAGACCTCTGAAGTGCAACTTTGTGCGGAGCGGTTGGAGCGTCGCCCTTCATTAACCCTGTGCGCAGAATCAATTAAGCCCGTTGTCAAATGAATATGTTGTTGGGTTGGCGGGGCTCGGGTCGCGCGGAAGAGGGGGTGGGAGGAAAGTTTAACTCCGGTTAACTTTGTCCAATCACACGGCAGAATGCGCACACCGCCACCGCACCGCGCCGCTACGCGCTCGTTTGCATCGTCGACTTGCCGGCGGAGTACCGGTAGATTCGTGTTCAATTACATTTCTTTGTTTTAAGCACTTCTTCCATCGACCACGTTGTAAAGTCCTGCATGCGGCAGCTAGCGAAGACGACATCGTGACTTGTGTTGGGGTGGGTGGGGGGGGTCTGCAGGTGCATAAAGTGCAAAATGGTACTTTAGAACGACAATACTGCATCAA
>PIJE02001877.1:82500-95546 GCA_002895965.2 Coryphaenoides rupestris | reverse complement strand
CGTTGTTGTACATACAGTACATACATACATACATACATACATACATACATACATACATACATACAGTACATACAGTACATACATACATACATACATACATACATACATACATACATACATACATACATACATACATACATACATACATACATACATACAGTACATACATACATACAGTACATACATACATACATACATACATACATACATACATACATACATACATACATACATACATACATACATACATACATACATACATACAGTACATACATACATACATACATACATACATACAGTACATACATACATACAGTACATACATACATACATACATACATACATACATACATACATACATACATACATACATACATACATACATACATACATACATACATACATACATACATACATACATACATACATACATACATACATACATACATACAGTACATACATACATACAGTACATACATACATACATACATACATACATACATACATACATACATACATACATACATACATACATACATACATACATACATACATACATACATACATACATACATACATACTATACATACATACATACATACATACATACATACATACATACATACATACATACATACATACATACATACATACATACATACATACATACATACATACATACATACATACATACATACATACATACATACATACATACATACATACATACATACATACATACATACATACATACATACAGTACATACATACATACATACATACATACATACATACATACATACATACATACATACATACGTACATAAACATACATACATACATACATACATACATACATACATACATACATACATACATACATACATACATACATACATACATACACATACATACATACATACATACATACATACATACATACATACATACATACATACATACATACATACATACATACATACATACATACATACATACATACATACATACATACATACATACATACATACATACATACATACATACATACATACATACATACATACATACATACATACATACATACATACATACACACAGTACATACATACATACATACATACATACATACATACATACATGACCAAAAAACAATACAGTACATACATACATACATACATACTACATACATACATACATACATACATAAGCATACATACATACATACATACAGTACATACATACATACATACATACATACATACATACATACATACATAACATACATACATACATACATACATACATACATACATACATACATACATACACATACATCCATCCATCCATTCCATCCATCCATCCATCCATGCCATCCAATCCATCCATCCATCCAATCCATACATACATACATACATACATACATACATACATTACATACATACATACATACATACATACATACATACATACATACATACATACAGTACATACATACATACAGAGACTCCTTCCATTATGGCTAGATAACCATAACAAACCTAAACTATTAACTATCTCTAACCTGATAACGTTAACTTAACCCTCTCTAACCTAATACCTACACAGAGCATCCGAGTCCACCCCGAGATCTCGCTGTTCTGTCGAGCGTCGGCCAAGTGCACCTCCTCTACCTCCTCCCCTGTAAGTACTCCCCCACCAGAGGGGGTAGATTTCTTCCATAAACAAGGCAACGGCCTTAAAGTGTGAGTTACGGCCCTGACTATTGGCCTCTCTCCTCCCCAGAGCCCCCTTCGCCGAGCAGTGGACAGACAGCAGCAGTAGCATCTTAATGCCGGCTGCTGACCAGCAGTAGCAGACCCTGTGCCAGGGGTCTGCCACTGCTGGTCTGCTGCCACACCGTGAATCATGTGTCCTGCAGCCACGGAAGCTAACGACAAGAAATAACAATTTGACTATGTGTGGAAAAATGCTGTATATTTCTATTATAGATCATATATATTATATGCACGTTATATTGGTGTAAAGCTGTTCCTCAAGAGACAACAGTTTGCGTATGCATGTGCATACATACTTAAGGGCTGCCAAGCGAAGACACAAGTGTATCTCATTAATTACATGTTTTGTAATTAATTAATCTACTTAATTGCATATTAATCGTTTCCGTTAAATGGTCCTCTACCACTGGAATTGGCCTGCAGTCCATTGCAGTCCTATAGATGCAAGCAGGACGTAATGATGCACGTCATAGAGCGTGATTAATACACATACATTTTGTACACGTTATTTTTTCAAAAATGTATGCATCAACCTTAACGCACTATTTTGACAACATTAATATAAAAGATGTTTGGAATACTGAAGATCTCTCAAACACAGCAGACAACCCACAAACCACTCTTTGCATCACAACAACATCATCTTGACAGTCGGTCGTGAGGCTATGTGAGGGGACTATGTGTGTGTGGTGTTTATTGTCCCCACCCGACTGGCAAGCTGATTGAGCTGGGTCTGAACACCCCCCTGTGCGCCTGGGTCCTGGACTTCCTGACCACCAGGCTTCAGGTGGTCCAGACCCCTCTCCCTGAACACGGGATCCCCCAGGGTTGCGTCCTCAGCCCCCTACTGTACTCCAAAACTAAGGAGCTGATTGTGGACTTCAGGACAGGTCAGGTAAGCGCCTCCACAGTCGCGCTGCTAGAACAGAGAGACTAAAACGAGTGTTTAGTCTCTGCAGGCCATCAGGACTGTGAACATAGTTAGTACACAGTACATGCACTCAGATAGTTTTAATACATAACTTATTCCAGAACTTATGACATACATACATGCAATCATACATGGTCTGTCCACACTTTATTCTATACTTTTTTCATATTTCTTCATATTCTTTATATTGCCTTGTTGTTTATACGCCTATTTCTTTATATTCCTCATTCCTGCTGCTCATTTTTGCTGTAAATACTGTAAAAATGTGTTGTTTGTGTTGCATTGCTCTTTTGCACATTCCGCTGGGCATCGGCACTACTTAATTTCACTGCACATCCGGTATGTGGATGTGACAATTACACTCCTTGAGTCTTGAATCTTGAACAAATAATCGGTGTGGGGTGAAGAAAATCGATGACTGAAGTCAACCAATTGAAATAATTCTTCATTCATGTATTTATGAGATACCATCGATAGCTTGTGGGCATCTCCTCACGCAGCGGGGTCTTTGGTGTGCACATTTGACTTGTAGATGGGGAATGAGTGAGCCTTGGATAGTGTACTTTAACTCAATATGTTGTCAGTGCCGCCGCAATACTGACTTCAGAGTACAGCGTCTTGGTGTATTCGTGGAAAAATGCAAGTGCTGTTAAGACTCAAGTGGGTTTGCAGTGAGCAAGCCTTGAACGAGGGGTCTGTGTCATACATCTGCTGGAGACTGGATTGGCTGAGCGTACGTGATTCAAACCGGTCATCAAGTTTTGCCTGGCAGAGCATGAAGTAACTAGCTGCTAACAACGGGGCCATCCTCCCCATCCTCCCCATCCATCCCGCAGATCGGAGGCCTGGACATGGATGCTGCAGGGCTGTCTGGACAGACTGGCTGGGAGGAGGAGGAGGACGAGGAAGAGGAGGAGGAGGAGGAGGAAGAGGAGGATGCTCGACAGCTGGGTCGCAGTGGTAAAACCTCAGATGGCGCGGAATCGCCTTTGGCAGGGCCACCCTCCACCCACCCGAGTGACGAGGTGCTATCCCTCGCTCCCTCCTGGAGCAATGGGGGGCCTTGGGCTGCTGGCGGGCTGGTTCCAGGGGCCGCTAGCCACGGGCCATTGCTGTAGCTCAGGGGCAGGTCAAAGGGCAGGTGCTGGGAGGTGGCTGCTCATCAGTCCTTCTGTGTCCATGTCCGGGTCTGACAGGCCTCCTGTTGGGTGCCAATATAGCAAGCAACCCTCGCTACACGTCACATAAATAGCATTTCTGGGTAACAGTTACCACCACACACACACACACACACTCTTGAGTATGTGTGTGGTGGTGATGGCTGGTTTATCCTGTGTGCCTTGATTGGCCAATGCACCACCGGTGTGCAGCCCCTACCCCACCACCCTCAGCTCCCAGACTCTAATGAGCCAGGTGAGGCTGCTTAAACACACCACCAACCACACACACACACACACACACACACACACACACACACACACACACACACACACACACACACACACACACACACACACACACACACACACACACACACACACACACACACACTCCACCATACTGTTTACTATTTTAGAAAGCACGGGTTAAGGCCCCGAAGCGCAGTGCCGTGCAGGGACAGGTGCAATTTATTACAAAGATTTGCGAGTGAAAACATACAGCCCCCCGTTACATGTGTGCGCTTTGCTCCGTTAAAAACTAAATTATTCTGTTTATTTTCCCGGGTTGGGCTACAAATACAAAGAGAAATTCGTGCGCTTTGGGCTTCGGACAGCGAATGGAAGAGTTGCATCACTCAAATGGAAGAATGACTCAAACTCTCTCCAGAGTCGGGATCATGAATAGTGATGGTACCGAACACCGCCGACTACCATCCGTGTACCTGGAGTGCCTGCTTATTCTGGACTTGGATGGCTAACTTGGAGTCGGTCCCAGCGATACCCCGGGGGGGGCTAATGTTCCACCACGGCTTGGCGAACAGTGAACCAGAGACGCCTCGCCCTTAAAAACACTATTCCCCCAAAATGAATACCTATCCTATCAAATAAAGAAACCTTATCTCAACTGGGGCATTGCAGTCTGAACACGTATAATACGACACCAATAACAAGGAGGATCTTAACTTCTGCACCTGAGAAACGTGACTCCGCACACTAGAAAGCATACGACAACTAAAAGCATACAATACTACAAACGACACGGCTTCCTTAACCTGGTCTCCTGATAGCGGCGCACGAGGAACACTCAAGAACAACATCAGCCCTGAGACTATAGCCCTGTTTTCACGTTGCATCGCCAGCAGCTTGTTTTCTTAGGGCGCAGGGGTTTCTTTTACCTCTAAATACGCTATGTAACTGTAGGAACCCAAAATTAGATATACTTCTCCGAAATGGAGCCCTGGAGTGGTGCTGTCGGACACTCGGAACACTTCGCCGGGATGTTTTTCTCGAGTGCGGGAGATCATTCGGTATACATCACGATAATGTAATGCCGCCATTAAAAAAAAACCTAAAAAACTCAGCTCTCCACCATTTCTCCGTATTCCTCGGCTCCTTCCTCGATTTATGTTTATTTTTTTGGCTCGAAATAATTGCTTCCCGTCGCCCGAAAAAACCCCGACTCTCACACTCTCTTAGCCCAAGCGGCCATACGACAGACTTTCCTCCCATAGGTGCGCGCGGCCGCGTGATGAATTAGCTTGATGCCTCGCAAATATTAATCACGTTGTCACCACAGCTGAGCCGGGAAGCATTTTAGTTCTGCGTCCGCGGGCGACGCCTCATTCATCAAAACCCGGGAACGGAGGAAGCTCTCCGATGCAAACGCGCCCGTTTGCCTGTCTCCTCAACACAAGCTGTTCACAACCTGTACTTAAGTGCCAACACACACTGTGTGCAACGGCGGCGGGGGAAATAAAACTGTGCGTGTGTGTGTGTGTGTGTGTGTGTGTGTGTGTGTGTGTGTGTGTGTGTGTGTGTGTGTGTGTGTGTGTGTGTGTGTGTGTGTTATGTGTGTGTGTGTTGTGTTATGTGTGTGTGTGTGTTATGTGTGTGTGGTGGTGTTTATGTGTGTGTGTGTGTGTTTATGTGTGTGTGTGTGTGTGTTATGTGTGTGTGTGTTATGTGTGTGTGTGTGTGTTATGTGTGTGTTTGTGTTATGTGTGTGTGTTATGTGTGTGTGTGTGTTATGTGTGTGTGTGTGTTATGTGTGTGTGTGTGTGTGTGTGTTATGTGTGTGTGTGTGTGTTATTGTGTGTGTGTGTGTGTGTGTTATGTGTGTGTGTGTGGTGGTGTGTGTGTGTGTGTTGTGTGTGTGTGTGTGTGTGTGTTATGTGTGTGTGTGTGTGTGTGTGTGTGTGTGTGTGTGTGTTATGTGTGTGTGTGTGTGTTATGTGTGTGTGTGTGTGTGTCAATTAGTAAATTAGCTGCAAAATCACAAACTATAAGAAGGTTTTTGGTTGACCCTCGGCTGTTCTTCAGATCGTTCAAGACTCAACATTCAAGATTCAAGATTCACAAACTTTAACGGTCACATACACATACACAGGCGGGAATGTGCAAAAGAACAATACAAATATGACAAATATATGACAAATATATGACAAATAATTGAAGGGAAAGAATCTGAATACCCACACTATTTAAAAAAAAAATTCAAGGACTGAGAAATATGACCAAACAAGCAAATAAACAGCGAGGCATATAAACAACAAGGCAATATAAAAAAAATGGTCCTTTCAACTCCAACCGTTGTCACTCTATCACTCGTTACAAGCCCCTCCCACAGCCCCCCTCAAACCCCCCCCCCCGTCCTCCCACCTCAAAAAACCACAGGTGTGTGTGTGTGATTCGTGCAATCATTTTCCATTGCTATCCATATCGATAGCCCCCATCCGTCATCCAATTGGATTGGCAGTCTTCAGGGTCTGCCCGAAACCCACACACACACACACACACACACACACACACACACACACACACACACACACACACACACACACACACAGGCTGACACACCACATGTCTCGTTGCCATTGCCGCAACGATGATTGATCTGCCAATCGGCCCCCCGCTAATTAATCTATATTGAAAAGTCTACCGAGTCGGGGGGGAAAGAAAAGTTCTCCCCGCTTACGATGTGAGGACAGAACCTGGAAAAACTCCTCCGTCGCGTTGCCAACCGCACACGCCGCCGTCGAACGCCGCCGTGTGTCATGGATTCTCGAGTTCGGCGCGAGGAAAAGATGACGATAATCACGGTGCGCATATAATTAGGAGGAGGACCGTCCGAGAAGGTAACCACCGGCCTGCTAACGGTGAACGCTGTGGAGGTGGAGGTGGAGGTGGATGTGGAGGTGGCGGTGGTGTCTGGTGAAGGCAGATTACCGACGCAACCGCAACATGATAGATCAGCCGACCAGTTGCTACCGTCCACTGGGTATGCTGGTATAGGCTGATCTGTCCGGCATGCTGTACATCTGGGTGGGTGGGTGGACTGACCACTGCCACTTGTGATGTCACAACGAGGAGATTATGAAACCACTTGGAATGGCTAATCACACACAACAACACACTGGTGGTGTATAATAGGAGCCCTTTAAAAGATGTTTAAAGGGCAGTGTTTAAGGCACCGTTACCACTAGGGGGGAGAAACATGGCCGATTCTGGCGACCGACTGACTAAGGGGGAGCGATTGCCGCTGAAGTCGCCTCTGCTTGTTGTGGAAGTTGTGGGTGGTCCGGGGAAGAGAGTGCCGCCCCCTGTGGAGTCTGGAGGGCAAAGATTTTATTTCAAGTGGTTTGATATTATCAGGCTCCACTCGCATAGCGTAGCGCCGGGGGACTGAGATTGAGACGATTACGCCGGCCGAACAGCCAATGAGGTTCGAGATCCAAGAACAACCAATGGGTTTTGAGGTTAAGATCGGGCTAATCGGGATGTGATGGTCTCCAGGGAGATAAGGTGGAATGAACTGGGAGTGCCTGTTCACTGTTAACGACTACGACAACAAGTACAAGATCTACAAATGATGGGGTCGGGAAAAAAGGGGTCTTTGTATCTTGAAGAAGAAGTTGGTTGAGGTTCAGAGTAACGCTGATAGTCTGCCACATCTCTTCCTACAGAAACCATGAGCGTTATTAGCGTTATGTTTTGGACCTTTTTCAGGGACGCCGCAGATAATGTGATGGTAGAGGAGTCTAAATGTGCGAACCACCAACCCGTCCTGTAACCTGTACTGCCGAGGTCGGCCCTGACTTCAAGACACAAGATTCAAGATTCAGGATTCAAGATTTCTTTATTGCCATAAGTAACAAGTACAATGGAATGCTTACTCCCCATTCACTCCTGCAGTGTTTTTCTGCAGGAGTTAGTAATAGTACCGAGTCAGTACACTTTCTCAACAGTATTCTTATGAACATAAATACTAAAACAACTCTGAACAATTTGTAATAAGTACGGTGAAAAAGTAAAAAGTGGCAAGTAAAGGAGTAATACTTTGGCTGTTGGGGCAAAAATGTAGTAAAAGTGCAGTACAGTGCAGTACAGTGCAGTACAGTACAGTACAGCGCAGTACAGTGCAGTACAGTGCAGTGCAGTACAGCGCAGTGCAGTGCAGTACAGCGCAGTACAGTGCAGTACAGTGCAGTGCAGTACAGTGCAGTACAGTACAGTGCAGTACAGTACAGTGCAGTACAGTGCAGTACAGTGCAGTACAGTACAGTACAGTACAGTGCAGTGCAGTACAGCGCAGTACAGCGCGGAACAGTGCAGTACAGTACAGTACAGTACAGTACAGTGCTGTACAGTGCAGTACAGTACAGTGCTGTACAGTGCAGTACAACAGTGGTCTCGTGCGTCGGAAGCCTTTATCTCACCCTTGCACTTCGTACGACCTCGACGACCACTAAATGCGAGCGTTTAGTGGGCGCCGTTGTGAATTAAATGGCAAATTAGCCGTGGAAACGACCTATATGAAATAAAAGTATAATTGCAAATGTTTCAGAGTGATTAGTATGCATGGAGTGATCGTTAGTGTACATAACAACACTAAACATGATTGCTCGGGGATCCTCGAGTTGCCTTAACGCCCGATGCTTGCCTCAGAACGACTGTTACTGTTAAGTTAAGTCGCCGTGTTTGACAAACAGTGCAGCCGTACACTACCACACGGTCGTCACCTTGTGCTGCATTCAAACATTCTTCCTGATATCGAATGATTACAGATACAGAAGCCTTATCAAAAGTCAGTAAAAACCTGTATATTTTCCTGTCATGCACACACATACTGTATACACACAAACACACACACACACACACACACACACACACAGAGACAGACAGATAATCACACACACAAACACACACACAATGTAGGGAAGGTCAAAACTTGGAGGCTGTGGAAGGGTCAAAGGGCAAATAAACAGACCGGGCCGAAGCATAATCATGACATACAGCAAGGATTCTCTCTCTCCTGTCCTCATTCGTTCCAAACACTCACAAAAATCCATCCCTTTAGTTTGTGTGTCTTTAATAACTACGAACCCACACACACACACACACACATGCATAAAGCACATACACACGCATCACATACCCTCAGACGACAACACTGCACTCTCTATCTCTCTCTCTCTTTCTCGTTCTCTCTCTCCATATTTATGTATGTCTATATACAGTGTGTATACAGTGTGTATGCAGTGTGTATACATAATGCATAATAGAAAGTGATGTGCGTGGGGTTGGTGGGCGGGTTAAGTAGCCTCACCTGGCCCACTGCTTAAGGCTGGGAGACTCAAATCTCTGCCGTACGCTGCTGACCTGCGCATTCTTTTTTTATTTTTTTTAAGTTTTGTGTACATCAGTATTTCTTATTTGTTTTCGTTTTTTTTTCATTTTAGAAACCAGACTTTCTCGCGTTTTGTTTGTCTGTTTCCATATGCTGCCGGAGGCCAAGCTATCCATTTTGTTTGCGTATAATTAATCCATGGAACGAACTAAATCTCCATGAAAAATGCGCAGCCATTTATTTTGTCAGTGTATTAAAACGTTTGTGCCGAACCCTGACTTTTGTGAACCGTTTCACCCCATATACAGTATATATATATATATATATATATATTTATATCTTATATTTCTTATATTTCTTCTTCTTGAGCTCCATTGTGGTGGCGCGGTCTTGTAGAACAGGAGCCCATTCAGGAGCCCTGCTGGGAGCCCTCGGCCCATTAGCCCTCCGGCGCGCTAACCTTTAGAGAGGACATCCATTATCTTTTGTCTCCTGGACACCCACCTCCTCCTCCTCCTCCTCCTTATCCTCCTCCTCCTCCTCTTCCTCCGGACGAGGCCGGCGTGCCGGAGCGGCCCGGCCTCTGCAGGAGTGGCGGCCATAGCGGTGATTCATCATTCCGGAACAACCGATTTGGAAATGAGTGGCGTTCATGCATTGTAATACGTGAACACAATTACATGTGCTTTACGAGCCGTCGTAGGGGACGGGTATCAGGGGCAGGACAGCGTTTTTTTTTAGTAGGTCATCCTGAACCTCGGGGGTTCAAGCCCAGAACCCAGCGGAACGTTTTCCCAGATTCGAAAACCCTGATGTCCGCAGTTTACCTGGAAGCATTGTTGAGCAATCACGCCAAATAAATGGTAAATGGATTGCATTTATACAGCGCTCTTATCCCAAAGTGCTTCACAGTTTGCCTCACATTCACCCATTCATACACGACGGCGTGTCAACCATGCAAGGTTAACAACCAACACGTCAGGAGCAGGTAGGGTTAGGTGGTGTCTTGCTCAGGGACACCTCCACACTTAGCTAGGAGGAGGGGGAGGAGCCCGGGGATCAAACCAGCAACCTTCCTGTTGCCAGACAACCGCTCTTATTACCTCCTGAGCTACTGCCGCCCAATATATATATTCACCGCTTTGTATAAAATAATCTGCTAAATGACTAAATAGTAAATATCAAAAAAGAGTAAAGTTTGTAAGCTGTTCATCATCATCATCATCATCATCATCAATATAAGTGATCCCCAAAATATAAAATATCCCTCTTCGTCGTCAACGTTACGGTAATTATGTCATTCCCGTCGCCAAAGTTGTGGGAGAACGGAGCCAACATATCAAACAATGCGCCGCCGTCTCAGAGCGACTACTAATTACTGTATTAGGCTAATTAGCTCCCAGTGCAGCGGGCGCCAGAACAGAACGACACGGAGACAGCTAAAGTGGGAGAGCGAGTGGTGACTCGGTCATTCCATTATTACTCGTATCCCCGCCGCGTGTCACCGAACGCTGGCTGCGTTCACGTTTAACGAGGGCATCCCGGCATCCCGACACTTAGTCTTCCTCACCTGGAAGGCGAGGAAGAAGAGAAGTCGTACGATAACCTAATTCCAACGACGTGAGACACAGGGACTCAGAAGTGCGCGGCGCAAAGTTAATTTTTTTCTTTTTACGTTGCTCACTTAGTGATCGCTGAAGTTTGCTTTTAGTTTGAGAGACGCGGGAAAAGTTTGGTTTTGTTTAACCCCCGGAGGGATCGAGTGACGCCGGCGAACGTTACGACGTATTAAGGCCGCTTTAACTGTCCGTGAAATATAGCCCATATAGAGCAATATTGATTTTTACCTTCTGTATCTAATTCACTCGCATGGGGAGGCAGACACACGTGAGTGAATGAATGAATGAATGAATGAATGAATGAATGAATGAACGGAGGATCCAGCTCCAAGGAAAGTTTAGCTCTTTCAAAATAAAAGTACGGTCAGCGATGACACATATCAGTCGATCGGAAAGAAGAAAAGTGAAGGACAGATATACATACATACACACACACATTCATGCACAGATTCCTCTAATTACAGGCGGAAGCTGCATTGTTTCGAGGGTTATTTTCTTTGGGATAATTACAGCTCGTTCTGGAGCGTTGGAGTGTTTTGTTTTTTTCCGTTGCCAATTTAATCTTAACGTCGTGCTTATTTTTGGACTCTAAACTGTTCATCTCGCTGCCGTATTTCCTCACGAATATTTTGTGTCGTTGAAGGTTTAGTCTCCCCCGGTGGTTTTTTGTTTCGCCTCTTTATTCAAGTATAATTGTCGCGTACACACACAGGACGTGCAGTGAAATGAAAAAGCGGCGATGAACCAGCGCAACAGAACAAGACAAATATCACAATTGCAGGGAAAGACATCAGAAGATCCACACTGTTTACAGAATTTAATTGAGAAATATGAGCAGATAAGGAACTCCGTTTTGAGTCTCTCTGTGTTCTAGCGGCGTGACTGCGGAGGCGCTTGCCCTGACCGCGGCAGTTGGAACACTTTCTTTGTTTGTTGGGGTGGCGAGGATCTCTCGACTGAAACGTTCAGACACCTTCAGACAGAGTGATGCTCTGGATGGAGACCTTCCAATGTTCCCAGCGGCACCACAGGACTAAAAGCCAGTCGAGGATGCCTGTGTGTTCCCCTTCATTCATTTACATTTACATTTACATTTAGAGCGTTTGGCAGACGGTTTCATCCCAAGCGACTTACATTTATACCCCATCTGCTGTGTGCTGCTCTTCATCTCCCTGACTGCCACGTGAGTTGCATCACGTCTTCATCGTGTGTGTGTGTGTGTGCAACTGTGTGTGTGTGTATGTGTGCGTGTGTGTGTGTGTGTGTGTGTCTGTGTCGTGCGGCGGCGTCTAGTTTTCTCTCTCGGCGATAACAACGCTCATCCCCATTGTATCGTGTCGCCGATGACGCAATGATCTCATGGGTGTTCCCTTGTGAAGATAAATCGCTCAGTCGTCACACGGTTTGCTTTGTCAATACCTTCGTTGTTGTTGTTGTTGTTGTTGTTGTTGGTGTTGGCTGCCCGGGGAGCCAGGGGAGGCAGTGTGTGTGTGTGTGTGTGTGTGTGTGTGTGTGTGTGTGTGTGTGCGTGTGTGTGTGTGTGTGTGTGTGTGTGTGTGCGTGTGCGTGTGTGTGCGTGTGTGTGTGTGGCGGTGGTGAATGACTGCTTACGCATGCATTTCCAAACGATGCTGATTAATTGCATCCTCTCATCCCAGCATGCGAGCCCATCAACTGGTTGCCATCTGCCTGGGTGGGGGAGGAGTGTGTGTTGTGTGTGCGTGTGTGTGTGTGTGTGTGTGTGTGGTGTGTGTGTGTGTGTGTGTGTGTGTGTGTGTGTGTGTGGTGTGTGTGTGTGTGGTGTGTGTGTGTGTGTGTGCATTGGTATTTATTATTACTGGACATTTTACATCATGCTCCACGGTCCACTACCACTGACACGCATTGGATCTGTCTATCATGTACTATGTCTGTCATGTATTCTCTGTATAT
>PIJE02001877.1:0-72500 GCA_002895965.2 Coryphaenoides rupestris | reverse complement strand
TATAGGGTTGGTTCAGATTATACAGGTCAATCAAAACGTTGAGAAAAAAAAGTTGTATATGGCACTCATGAACTCTAATCATCAACTCTAATACCTTCTGTACATGACTAAATAAAGTACATTAGTCACAACAATATCTGGAAGGCATACGCCTTCTACTTTATTTATTTCTCAGTCCCTATTATTTTCTCAGTTTATCAGTTCCATTAGTGAGGATATTGTAGTATTGTCAGTGCTACAATGCCACATAAAGTGGCTTTGTCCGTGGCTCCTCCAAGGACACAGGCAGGTGTGTAGTGTTGAGAAGTCTGGTTTATTGTAAAGAATAAACTGGGCCAGGTGACACCAATTAAGACAGCCACCAAACACACACACACACACTCCCACAGATATCAATGTGGGATGTGGGAACATTGGGTGGGTGGGCCTATTTGAGAGTGCAAGGGAATATGACGTCATCAGACACCATTGGTTAGCATGAGTTAGCGCTCATGTCATGCAGGGTTTATGTCTCCTGTAACGCATGCAGGCACATGGGTCATTGATCACACACACACACACGCACACACACACACACACACGCACACGAATGAATAATGTTCAATCTAAGAATGATTGATGACAATTGGTGAACATGCGAATGCATCGCAGGCGTTCAACCTTCCACACTGCCTCACGCAGCGAGGCAAGGCAGCAGCCCAGCCACCCATATGCAGATGTGTACCGTCAGCATATTATTATTATTATATATTATGCTTCAGAATTGTATCAGTGCTGCCAAGTGGGTATCCAAGGTCATGCTTCTTGGCGTACGTGTGTATGTATATACTGTATGTATATATGTGTATGTGCACACGGGTGTATATTCTTTTCATGTGTGTATATATGTAAGTATTTCCATATACTGTATATATAAAAAAATCTCTCTTGCTGTTTTATCTGTCATCTTGCTGTTTTATATTTTATATTTTATGACCACACTCTTTTGCATAATGTCGCCTGCGATGTCACAAGAATTTCACTGTTCAGAATGGCCCTGCGTCACGAAGAACACGTGACAATCAAACACATTGACGTAGACTTTTTGACTTTGACTTTGTACAAATGGCCACGATTAACTCGACGCACGAACGAATCGTTGAATGAGTTGTCGTTCAAAAACGGCTGTGTTGTGTTGTGGTGTGTTGTGTTGTGGGCGGTGGGCTGTTCCAATGATTCCAAAGAAGATTGAGGGGGGAGAACAAAAAGGAAATGTGTTTGCATTTTGGAATGATGAACTATGGCGTTTCGCATTAACGACATCATTAGCTGGGAAGACAACATAATTACAACATGACGAAATGCTGGAGTCAATACTTGATCTCTTAATTGTGTTTTCATGATACGGCAACGGAGCGCCGCGTAAAACAGCAACACGCATTGTAGTCTGGTCGAACTGGGAGACGCCGTCGTTGCGTGTTCTCCCAGTCGCTTACTTAAGCGTCTCCGGGTGTAAACACACAAGCCTGGTAATTAAGGATCCACGTGTTAATTCCAGATAATGCTTTCAGGAGACACAGATAACCTGTTCCACGTCTTCACTGGTAATTTGCTAAGAGAGTCTATGTAGCACACGCAGGAGTCCTCAATTTCTCTCACTACACCGGAATCTAATTTGAAACTCATTTGTGCAATAAATTATGCAGGGTTTCCGTCTGCCTGTCTTGTATGAGGCTGGAACACCGAAGACGCCGGCCACATAATGCATTATTCTGAAACTTGGCCTTTAAAACCAAAAAGAACGAAGTCAAATACATTCACGTATTGAGGCCTATGTGTGTATTTAACTCCACAGACAGCGATGACAAGATGTTGTGGAAAAGGGTTGTTTCCGTGAGACCCAGGGGGGAAACTGGGAGGGAAAATAACAATTTGTACGCCCAGTCTCCTCGTAATCCATTAGATCGCATAACTTTAACCGCTCCGGGGACAACGTATTGGGACTCGGAGGAATGTGAGTGTTGTGAATATCCGGGACTGAAGCGACGACGCGATCTATTGCACTCCTCCGTTCGTTACATACTCTACTGTCGACGCATCGTCTGTGTGTGTGTGTGTGTGTGTGTGTGTGTGTGTGTGTGTGTGTGTGTGTGTGTGTGTGTGTGTGTGTGTGTGTGTGTGTGTGTCTGTGTGCCGTCATTGTACCGTTCTTCATAATAAAAAGCAAAGACGGCGTGGGACATCCGTACACTGGATGTGCAGCATACCCTAATCCTGGGCGTGTAACCCCATCGATCACCGGGGGGCCGATATGAACATCCCTCACAACTGTAATAATCACGTTAACTCCACATGGAGTCTCTCAGACGGTCACCAAACATATCCCTCCAGAGTCTCCGGAGTTTCGATGTTGAAAGATGCTTGTATGTCACGGTTGAACTTCAACCTAACTCATATTCATAACTCATAGACTAACATTTGCGTTTACATGACATTTACATTTAGGGCATTTGGCAGACACGTTCACATTTGTCGAAGGAGACAGCAATATATCGCCGTGTGGTACATGAAGATAAGAATAGAGCCGGTTTCAAGCGTTCATAATTGCTTAATAGGTTAATAGAACGAGTTTCATAATTGCCTGCATAATAGCCGGGATAAGAGCAGAAGTGCCGCTCTTGAGTGCATTAGCAATACGTTACGCAACGCCAAGACGTACAAACACGCAAGTTAGTGCTTAGAATCTCGCAGTCAGCAGATTGTGCGGATTGTTGTGCTAAGTTGTTTTTCGTCCCAATGCAAATTCCTGAGTACATGTGTGTGACCTTTAAACTTCTTAAATCTTCGAATCTTGCAGTCAGTCGATTTGTGCGGTGACTGGTTGCACTTTTTTTTTCGTCCCCGGCCCGGTCGGGTCGCCGATCCAATGCATCCAATCGGAGCGCAGAGCAGGCACCCCGGTGATACCGTAACTCACAGACATAACATTTACATTTACGTTACATTTACATTTAGGGCATTTGGCCGACACTTTCATCCACAGCGACTTACAAATTGTACCGAGTTTAAAGTTTATTTTCTACTTTCTTTTCATTATTATGGAAATTTATTATGGATGAAATTACTTTTTATAAGCTTATTTGTTGTTTTTTGTACGTGTGTGGTCGAACAATAAACTCTTGAATCTTAAATCTTGCAGTCAGTAGATTTGTGGCATGACTTTTTTTCACCTCCCCCCTCCTCCCCCATCCCCCCCATCATTCATCTCTGCACGCCCCTCCCCCACCCCCTCTGATCTGCTATCCAATCAGAGCGCAGAGCGGCCACCAGTGGGGCCCCCGTCGACCAAGCAGCAGAACCAGCAGCAGCAGCAGCAGCAGCAGCCCCAGAAAGAGGAGGAGAGGAGGAGGGAGAGGGAGGTCACGTGGTGTACACACACACACACACACACACACACACAGCGGGTCCCACACCCCCAGCCAGTCAGTCAGTCAGTCAGTCAGTCAGTCAGTCAGTCCGTGTCGTAGTAGTAGTCCTCCAGCCCGTTTCGTTTCACAACAAGAACGCCAGCGGACGGGGTTGCACAGTAGTGGCGCAGGAGCGGAAAACGATCAACTAAACGAAAATCAAAACCGTAAAAATAATAATAAATAATAATAATAATAATAATAATAATAATAATGTAGAAATGTAGAGTTTGTTTGCGCTTTAAACCCCGCGCCCCCACTCTTTTTTTCTGTTCTCTTTTCGCGGTGCCGTTGACGCTTTGACGTTTTTATTTTTTGCATTTTTTCGTTTTTCGCGGCGCGTGAAATTTCGCCGACATGACGACGAAGACGAAGACGACGACGACCGCCAATGGAAGCGCCGCGTCGCAACCGTACGTTCGTTAGCGTCGTACCGTTAATGTAACGTCTCTGTGCGGTAAGTTTATTTATTTATTGTTTTGTTTTGTTTTTGTTTTCGTTTTTAATTATTTTGAATCGGTATTTTAATTTCATTCGGTGGTTATTTTGGAGTCCGCCCGTAAAAGTTATGGTAGAGTGGTCGTAGTAGTATCCGCCTACTACTACTAAGTTTAGTAGCTAGTAGTAGGGTAGTAGTAGTCCCTCTTAATATGTACATTTGCCGTATGTCCCAGATTCACATTGTGGGTGATTGTAATAATAATGATGATAATAATGAACCCGTGTGTTTAAGTTTAGTGTTTAGTTTAGTTTAGGCTTTATGGTCACACCTTTAGTAAGCTTATTCAAGTTCAACTGAACAAATATACTGCAAATAAATACTAAATAATATGCCTACAACTTTCAACACGAGTAGCCTAGTAGTTGAGACTTTTTAAAAAAATGTAAACCTTATAGATGGTCATACATATATACATACATACATACAGACCAGGACGAATGTGATGTTATAGTAAATAATGCTAATAGTGTTGTATTTGTATTAAAAGATGTGTATTAAATAAGTAGGTGGATGGACGATAAGCAAGTGCTTCATGGGTGCTCCCGGCCGTACTTGGCTCATTGATATTGAGTCACCAACCAACCAATTCATCAATCAATCAATCAATCAATCAATCAATGGTGTTACAGGCAGAGTCAAGACTCTGAACTTTAAAACCAACTCAATAGAAAGCTTTGCTTGGGGCCTTGTGGGGATAAGCCTACATGTCTCAACAGCTCTTATCTAATGGGCCGTTTTAATTGAGGCCCAGTTAGAAGCAATAATGTGTATTTTTAGATATTTTTGAAAATTGTGCTGCTTCTGCGCCCGATAGCTTTGTTGAAACAACGAACTGCTGCTGCTGCGCTGCTGCTGCTGGAGCCGACGGTTCAATGTCCTTAACTTTATCCACGTGACCCGCCGCCGGTGGTGGGACGTGGGCAGGCGTGCGCAGGGCTTAATGCCACTAAGCCTGTTTTGCGCTGACCATTGAACTGTGACTTTGGTTCCTGTTTGTACTGTTGACAGGTTCCCCCCCACCACCCACCACCCACCCACACACCACCACCATCCCCTCTTTGCTGATTGAGGAAGCAAGCTATTAAAACCCTTTTTATTTTACGGTCCCTACCTGTTTAGTTGAGTTCATCAGCGTCGAATCACGCAACGGGAAAACGACTCCTCCGGCTTCTACAAATAAATGACGGGGCAATTTATGGGGCCACTTAGTTCCTGGATTTGTCTTCACGTCGCAATCTTCCTCTCATCTCCACCAGAGATATAGTGGGCAGTTAAATATCGGCTTGTCAACGCTCCCCGCAACAACATCTATATTTTGGTTGCCGAGCCGTTCATATAATAACAAGGTATTCCCTCTGAAATCAGACGCTACCTGTATATAGCTCAATTTGGGGCAAAGTATAGACCTGCTTTCAGCAAGCGCTTTGAATTATACATAACACAGTAATCACCTGTTTGTTAGCTTTTGCGTTCCTGCTGAGGGCCTTGATCTCTCAGAGATAAAGCAAATGAATCGAATACCTCAGTTTACATTTTTTAGTTGGGGAGGAAAATCCTGGGTAACTTGTGAGTTATCGACCTTTTCAGCGCACAATACTTACACTTTCAGACTGTACGACAGACACACACACACACCTACACTACACTACACTACCGTAGCGGAGCAGGATGTGACATCACTTTTCTGAGAAGGGCCTATTCCTGTAAGGTTACTCGGAGGGTGTTGGCTCTTGGCGGTGGCAGTCACGTTTCCTGGGGTCTGTCTGTCTGTCTGTCTGTCTGTCACACACACAACACACACACACACACACACTCTTACCCCCCTCAGAGCTCCGGGGATCTGGCTTCAAACTGTCAGCTGGCTCGAGAGATGCGGTGGCGGTCCGGGTCCGCTGGAGCGGAGCGGAGCGGGATTAACTGTGTCTGACAGCCCGGGAAGTGTGTGTGTGTGTGTGTGTGTGTGTGTGTGTGTGTGTGTGTGTGTGTGTGTGTGTGTGTGTGTGTGTGTGTGTGTGTGTGTGTGAGAGACGGGAAAGTTCACACTCTCCACTCTGGAGGGTCTCTCGCTAGCGTGTCCCCCCCCAGGTGTGACTGTCATGGACTTGTGTTTGCGTATACATGTCAGTCATGTAGAAAGGTATAAATCGAAGCTTTTGCTGAGGATGGGCTTGGGACAGGTTTTGAGGAGGTGGATTTATTTCGAATGTCATTTTTAGCGATCAACTGGGAGAACATGGCCTTAATATGCCAGGGTTATGGGTTCGATGTGTTATGAAATGTATCCACTCAGTGCTTTGTGCTGTGAGATGCCTCGGATAAGTCATGAAACA
Source organism: Coryphaenoides rupestris (assembly GCA_002895965.2). Taxonomy (NCBI): domain Eukaryota; kingdom Metazoa; phylum Chordata; class Actinopteri; order Gadiformes; family Macrouridae; genus Coryphaenoides; species Coryphaenoides rupestris. The sequence continues at coordinate 66,222 of PIJE02001877.1, read as the reverse complement.
TTTTGAGGTTGCGACATCGAGTACTTTCCAGTGTACGCATACCTATGCTGACCACAATCGGGAAATCGATAACGTAACACCGTCGGAGCGTAATCCAAGCACTATCATAAATCAAACACTGTATTGTATTATCAACACCGCCTATCTTTGGGACCACCCTGATATCCTTCCATACATAAAAATGTGTCATAGGTCCACAGGGAGCGTGCATCACTCACCACTAACCCTAATTAACAAACCATAAACGCAGGGTAGCTTATTTTCAATGCAATGTCAATGCTAGGCGACCGCTCGACGTACTGTAGGACAGGCCCTGGAATAATGCTCACCTCCGCGGATAGCAAAACAAAGCTCCACCGGTGCTGATTAGTCACAGAGCTCCCCAAAGGGAAGCAGGTGTTGGCCGGTGGGTAAAGCAACAAACACAAGCTAGCCGCTTTCAAAGACTGCTTGCGGTATCCGGAGACAGCTAGCGGCATTCAAAGACGGCTAGCAGTATTCAGAGTTCAGAGACAGCTCCGGTATCCAGAGACAGCTAGTGGCATTCAAAGACATCTAGCGGTATTCAGAGACTGCTACGGTATTCAGAGACGGCTAGCGATATCCAGAGTTGGATAGGGGCATTCAAAGACGGCTTGTGGTACTGAGAGAGGTGCAGCGGTATTCAGAGACCGATCGGGGCATCCAGGGACATGTAGCAGTATCCAGGGACAGCTAGCAGTATTCAGAGAGAGACAGCTAGCAGTGTCCAGGGACAGGTTTCGGTATCCAGGCACAGCTAGCGGTATTCAGAGACAGGTAGCAGTATCCAGGGACAGGTAGCGGGATCCAGGGACTGCTAGCGATATTCAGAGACAGCTAGGAGTATCCAGGGACAGGTAGCTGTGTCCAGGGACTGCTAGCGGTATTCAGAGACGGCTGGCGGTATCCAGGGACTGCTAGCGGTATTCAGAGACGGCTAGCGGTATCCAGGGACGGCTAGCGGTATTCAGAGACAGCTAGCGGTATCCAGGGACGGCTAGCGGTATCCAGGGACGGCTAGCAGTGTCCAGGAACAGCTAGCAGTATTCAGAGACGGCTAGCGGTATTCAGAGACAGCTAGCGGTATTCAGGGACTCCGGAATATTACTAAAGCCAGCCAGGTACTTCCGATCCAAGTTAGCTTTAGTCATCAAGGTGGTGTTGAAGTCTTGACAAGTGGCTTGGTTTCATGCTTCCAAAGAAATGTCTCTGGGGTTTGTTGTGAAAGACTTATCCAGTTCCAGCTCGCCACTCTACTCCACAATTATAGCTGATTGGAGAGGCGTAGCGGAAGGACTGCTATGTTTGGTGTGTGTGTGTGTGTGTGTGTGTGTGTGTGTGTGTGTGTGTGTGTGTGTGTGTGTGTGTGTGTGTGTGTGTGTGTGTGTGTGTGTGTGTGTGTGTGTGTGTGTGTGTGTGTGTGTGTGTGTGTGTGTCTGTCTCTTCAGGCCAAGCTGTAATGGTGTTATGTAAGGCAAACAGAAGAATGTTCTGGTTTGCTGGCATCTTTCCCTCACCCCTGCTGAAAACGACAATGCCCGTCTGCAGAGCGATGGTGGAAAAAAAAAACTAATCAAGGGCTGTTTTCCAGAATATTCTGTTCAGGTTTGGTGCACCAAATGTACCACATTTTGAATTTGAATTCTATAATCTTACTTCTCATCAAACAATGGGCTATTATATTCCCATAGCATGATTCTAATTAATATATTCTGGACGCCCTCGGAGTTGGCACATTTCAATCTCCGTGACTGATTTAATTAGAATTAAATCAGATAAAAATTATTATTATTATTTTTTTTACTTTATCGTCCTCTTTGAGTAACCGTGGCTCATCACGGCTAGCACCTTGACCCCCCCCCCCCTTGACCCCTCGAGTCTCCCCCCGCTCGCCGTGCGGCGCCAGTACACGGTCGACCCCTCCGCGACCCCGCCCCGAACGCCGACCTCCGACCTCCCAGGCGTCGTTTCCTCGCTGACTCTCTGTCTCTCACTCTCTCTCTCACTCTCTAGCCAGAGTCTGCATCGCATTTCACTCTCTATAAATCTACCCATCACCACTCAGCCCCTCAACCCCACCTCCTGCCCTCCGCCCTCCTGCCCTCCGCCCTCCACCCACCTCTTCCTCCTTCGCTGGAGTCTCCGGGTGGCAGGGTTCACCGGGAGTTTCTCTGTGGTTGTCTTGTTTCGCTTGACCGTGCGAAACGTCAGCGAGGCGCCCGGGGGGGGGGGGGGTGGGCATTGCATAGGGGGTGGGGGGGGCTACTACTACTATACAGAAACCCTGGGCTCTGCGTCAGTCTATACGCACATGACAAAATAAATGCAAGACAGGCAGAGAGAGATATGGAATGAGAAACAGACTCTGAGGGAGGGAGAGAGAGAGCGAGAGAGCGGGCTTTGGTTGTAAAAGAAAAAAAAAAGAGAGAGAGGGGGGGAGTGGATCCAGTTTTTTGTATTCTTCCATATGGGCCAGATGTGCTTTTGCAACGGGTCGTGTTGAAAGGACGAGGAAAGAAAGGTTTCTTTTATTTAAATTTTTTACAAGGTTCGAGATGGCCCAGTGAGACTTGTTTGCGAGCGGCGTTCATACTTATCCAGTCAAGTCCAGTGAAGTGGGATTAATAGTATTAGCTCCGTAATACTGGCCAACGTGAGGCTCTGTACTCTGTGAGCGAGGAGGAGTAGTTGTAACCATGAACCGCACACAAGTACCCGTGACCCATGAATCAAACGTTTTTTTATACTCCGGTTCATGGAGCGACGGGGGGGAGAGAAAGGGGGGGGGGAGCAGCACAGTGTTCGCCATTGTTGAGTGATCCATTGTTATGACCACACAACGCACAACACGGCGTGCCATTGAGACAATCTTGGCCACCGCAGAATGGCACCGTACTTAGGAAAAGTTAATGATAAAGTGCCCCGTTCAGCCCCCCCCCCGGTGTCAGTAGGAACCCTCCGTGCTGAAATGCCCGGCAGCAAGACCGACCGAGTCTTAAAGGGTTGCTTCTTGTGTAAAGCTCATGTTTTTTGCTTCTTTGAATAAAGGGCGCCCAATGTGATGGACCCTGAGAAGTCATGTGCCGTCATTCATGTTTTGTCTCGCTCTGTTCTGTTCTTTTATTTCTTTTTAGTGGACCCAGACGATCGCTGACCTCTGACCCCCCCCCCGACCCCGACCCCGACCTCTCAGCGATGTGGAGTTGCATCGCCTACAACGAGTCAGACACCAGCGACGTGGACCACCAGTACTGCCAGGACTTCGGGCTCATCCTGTCGGGCTGTTCCCTCCTCTACCTGGCGGTGGGCTTCCCGGTGGGCCTGTGCTACAACGCCCTGCTGGTGGCGGTCAACCTGTCCAACAAGGTGTCCATGACCATGCCCGACGTCTACTTCGTCAACATGGCCATCGCCGGCCTGGTGCTGAACCTGGTGGCGCCCGTGGAGCTGCTGGGCCCGCAGTTCACGCGCTGGCCGGCGTGGGAGTACAACAACGAGGTGTACATCACGCTGCTCATTCTCTTCAACATCTCCTCGCTGGTCATCATGTACTCCACCACGCTGCTGAGCCTGGACTACTACATCGAGCGGGCGCTGCCACGCACCTACATGTCCAGCGTCTACAACACCAAGCACGTGTGCGGCTTCATCTGGGGCGGCGCCGTGCTCACCAGCTTCTCCTCGCTGCTCTTCTACGTGTGCAACCACGTGTCCACGAAGATCGTCGAGTGCTCCAAGATGCAGAACAAGGCGGCGGCCGACGCCATCATGATGTTCATCGGCTACGTGGTGCCGGCGGCGGCGGTGCTGTACGCGCTGGTGCTCATCCTGCGCATCCGCAAGGAGTCCACGCCGCTGGACCAGGACTCGGCCTCGCGCCTGGACCCCTCCGTCCACCGGCTGCTGCTGGCGTCGGTGTGCGTGCAGTTTGCGCTCTGGACGCCCTACTACGCCACGCTGCTGGTGCACACCGTGGCGGGCGCGCCGCCGGGCGGCCAGGCGGGCCAAGGCGGCGCGAGTAGGCGGGGCTTCGCCACGTACTACTTCCTGCGATGCTTGGCCGAGCTGCTAGCGTTCTCCAGCAGCTTCGCCATGCCCCTCATGTACCGCCAGATGAACAAGAACTTCTCGCACAAGCTGCAGCGTCTGCTCAAGCGGCTGCACTGCGGCCCGCGGTCCTGCCCCCGCGAACACTCGGCCGTGCAGCAGGTGGTGACGTGAGGAGGTCCCCCGCAAAACCACAACGCTCCCCCAACCCTCCCCCCCCCCCCCCCCCTCTTTGGCCTCGCCGGCACTTATCTCCCCCGCCCCCAACACCCCCCCCCTCCACCTCCACCCTACAGAATCCAGTATCCTGTCGGGCTGTCCTGCTGCTGCTGCTGCTACTGCTGCTGCAGGTGTGGACTGTGATAGTAGGAGCTGATGTAGCGACGGTGGGGGCTGCGGCGGCATGTCCTGTCTGGTTGCCGTGACGCATAGAACGTTGAGATCGGAGCTCTCCGCCATTTTGAGAGTCCATAACGAGGATAGTCGGGACCTAATCGCAAAAAACCACTATGTGCTGTTTTGTGTTTCTTTCTCGTTTTCTCTGTTTCTCTGTTCAACACACACACACACACACACACACACACACACACACACACACAGGTATGCACAAGACAACGGCGTTGAAGGTCCATATGTTTATGTCGTAGTTGTATGTAAATGCCAGTAGTAGCGTAGAGGAGCTACAATCAGGAACTTGAATGCGGTTGGAGGTTTTTAAATCTTCTTCTTTGCCTCAGAACGGAAGAGCTGTTACCCGACAGCGTACATACTCACACACCACTTTGCAGTCGACAGAAGCACACGATTCTAACCACGATGTGTGTGTCTGTGGTTGAAACATAACCGCCATACCTCTCTAATTATTTGTGATGAAATCACTTAACCTGCTAAACTGTAACTAGTTCTAGTACTAGCAATATTGCTCAATTTGTATTGAATACACTTGCCTTGGTCGAGCATCAAAAGAAACTAAGCTATGAATATACACACACACGTATATATTATATATGTATATATATATGCATATGTATAATATGTATATATACATATGTATATATACTTCTCCATGAGCCACGCATGTGAATCTTGGCCGGGGTTTACCCAGGGTTCGAGGAGCTGGCGCGTACATTCCAACCGGTGGAACGAAAGGCACTTATGAGAGAGCGGCGTGGGGCGAAGACATGCAGACGACGCGACGCTTTGGCTTCAGAACCTCCGCGAGAAGAGATAGATACAGAGAGAGAGAGAGAGAGAGAGAGAGAGAGAGAGAGAGAGAGAGAGAGAGAGAGAGAGAGAGAGAGAGAGAGAGAGAGAGAGAGAGAGAGAGAGAGAGAGAGAGAGAGAGAGAGGCATCGATATAACTGTTAGCGCTGCTGAGAGAGGAGGATTATGGGTATTCGGCGTGTTAGCAGCTAACTAGCTGATTTGCTATTTGGCGCACCACTTAAAGTTTATATGAATAATGTTTTCATGGGGGGGGGGGAGAAAAGAACGTTTTCACGCAGCAATGGACCAGATATAGTTGAAAATAAATATAAATAAGAAAATATGCTATGACGTTTTTTTTTCTTTTCATTTTGAGTTATATACCTGTTTTGCATTATAATAAAATTATTTTTTGTACACGTCTGTAAAAGAGGATCACGGGTTATTTTATTGTCACGGCAGCTATCAGCTGACCTCAGACAACCTGCGGGCGTCAGACACTCAGAACGGCTGCAATTTCACGCTCACTTATGTCAATGGCGGCTCGTCGATTAGACGCGTCGATCGAGTTTACGTGCCGGCGACCGCAGACAGAGCTTGTGACTCGTGTGTGTGTGTGTGTGTGTGTTACTGAGCAAGATTGGGCAGCTCCACATACGAATTACTTGTTGTGTTCACACATCACTTGAGACGACTACAATGCAAGGATTACGTTTTAGTACGTTTCCATGGTTACGAATAGGGCATTCGGTAAAATAATACACAGATAACAGTGTCTTCTGTGATGAGGAAGGAGTGGAGAGTATTTTGAGCTTTAAATGTTTCTGTCGTTGCCGCCTGCTTAGTTTGGTGATTCTCAGAAGCGTGACTGATGGTATTCATGCTAGGTTGCGTCTTGGAGCAGCACAAATACAAAAATAAATATAAAATATACACAACATATATTAAATATTAACTGCCCATCAGCAAAACCTCCAAGGTGAATACACACTCACTGTGACATCTGCCACTGTGTGTGTGTGGTCTCAAACAATGTGCATATAGAAAGTGTGTTTTATATATATATATATATATATTATATATATATATATATATATATACTGTATATATATATATACCACCGGGGGAGACCTATCCCTCGACCGATCTCGATGAATCAGTATTATCTTCAGAAAGATATATTTTACGAGATACTGCAGCATTCTTCACTGTCAACTGAGTCAAAGACTTGATTAAAGCAATAAACACACAACGTACACAAATCCATAATCTGCCCTCCCTGTGTCTCCTCGACCACGCGGGGTTCCAGGAAGACCACCGTCCACCGAGACTGGAAAAAAAAGCGCTGACGGTAATTCCGGGGGCCTGCAGCGCACGTGTTGTTGTCCTCCCGCTCCCGACGAAAAAAGTTATGAATAAATGGGCCGCTTTACTCAAAGCGATTTCAATAAGCTTAATGCGTCGCTGCTGTGGAACACAATGCGGCCCATTGATCCTTCTCACAAAATGCGTGTCACGACCGCCGCGCGCACACACACACACACACAACCAAACAGTGTTGAGAGTTTGCTAGAAACACTCTCGAGGGGCCTCTACGAAACTATGTGTTTTCATTTCAAAGTCTTAGATTTCACATGACAAATCTAATCTCCCTTTTCACTTCTCGCCCCGACTCTGCTCAGCAATAAATTCTGGGCTCCCTGTAACCACGTAATTCCGTATGTAATAAGCAATGTAACAAACTGTTACTGCTTCATATCTAATAACATTATGAAACATGCTAGTGGGGCGTGGCAGTAGCTCAGGAGGTATAAGAGCGGTTCGATCCCCGGGCTCCTCCCCCTCCTAGCTAAGTGTCGAGGTGTCCCTGAGCAAGACACCACCTAACCCTACCTGCTCCTGACGTGTTGGTTGTTACCTTGCATGGTTGGCACCGCCAACGGGACGATTGCGTTGAGGCCTCTTGTCATCGATGTTTGACACAGCGTTTGCTCTCAGTCGTTTTTATTGACATCAACAAAGAGACAAAGTGTTTGCTCAACACGAAAAAGCGACGCTGGGGTCATCCGACAGAACAGCCGCGTCGATGATTACGGTTCACTGCTCGCCTTCGACGAAAACACTCGACAACAACAATCGACAGAAGTGATTACCCGCAATTAACAACGGCGAACAATCATGCATAACACTTACATCGGACTAAAGGAGAGAAGAACACAATAACGATCACACAATGCATGCTGGGAACGTGGAAGGCATACATACAGACAGACAGACAGACAGACGTGCATATATACATAGATTCCTCCAACTATAGTAGAACTATAGTTAGATGCTGTTTCATGTCGTCCCACTGCTTCTGTACACACAGTACTCTGCTTCTGTACACACAGTACTCTGCTTCTGTACACACAGTACTCTGTTTCTGTACACACAGTACTCTGCTTCTGTACACACAGTACTCTGCTTTTGTACACACAGTACTCAATTGTGCCATCGTACTGTGAGAGGGCAGCGTAGCTTTTCCCCCCTCAATACACACAACGACGACAACAGCAACACGTAGGCCTACTGTACGCATCCGTTCGTCCCGTGGGCCCGAGGAACGGATACATAGCCGACAGTACACGTGTTGTTGTTGTTGTTGTTGCTGTCGTTCTGTGTCACGTTTGGAAGCCGCGGCGAGAGCAGGGATGGGATGGGATGGGATGCCGCCGGAGGGCCTCGCTCAGTCTCGCCGCAAACAACAGACTGATTGTGGCGCGGTCGCCCCACAAACCGCGGACAGCGGCAGCATTCCAGCCATTCTGCGGATTGTTTAGTCTGTTCCCGTGCACGCAGGGAACCAGCGATTCAAATTCAATGGCGTTGTTGTCGACCTACAGTATCTATCTGGGCGGACACTAACAGCACAATGTTGTCTTGGTGTCGTATCTGAGGCCGTGACAATCACACACACACACACACAATCGGGGTTTGTGTGTGTGTGTGTGTGTGTGTGTGTGTGTGTGTGTGTGTGAGAGAGCGAGAGAGAGAGAGAGAGGTCTATGGGGGTAATGTGTGCGACAATAAAGCCCCCGGAAAACAATGATCTTTCATTATGAAGTCGTAAGGTTTGCAAACACATTTCCTGCGTCGTTGCGCCGGGTTCCAAGGGGAAAATGCGTCTCTATCCACGAGGGACATTGCGTGGAAAAGCGCCTGCAGTTTGTCGCCGATGCCGTGTCTCTCCGTGTCTCTGGGGGGCCGCGGCTCAGCTCACTGCAGACGCTAAGTCGGGGGGGGGGGGGGGGAAGCTCTCATGTTTTACCTTCAACCACAACCTGCTCACAAACTGGCGATTTAAAGCGATTTGTGAATGTAAAATCCTAACATGTAGCCCCTGGAACGGATTCATGATTCTTACATACAGCAATAGAATCCCCGTCTTAGATTGTATGTTCTTAGATGTCGGTAATGCCCTCAGAACGGCACTTCTGCTCTCATCTCAGCTATTATACTGGTTCCCTAGCAATTATGAAACTTGTTCTATTCGCCTATGAATGCTTGAAACCTGCTCTATTCTTATCTTTATGTACCGCTAGCGATATATTGCTGTCTCCTTCAACAGATGTAGTCTACATTTTGTAAGTCAAATGCCAAATGCCCTAAATGTAAATGTGAATCGTAACCACATTCGATGACCATAATGGGGCCTTTTCATTTCAGTTGCATTCAATTCAGTTCATTTCACATTCACCCACCATTCGTACGCCGACGGCGACGGCGACCACGCAAGGTAACAACCGAACACGTCAGGAGCAGTTAGGTGGCGTCTTGCTCAGGGGACACCTCCTAGACACTTAGCTACTCGTCTTCTTTTAATCACGTCACCAGAGCGTGTGCCCTGAAGCGTCCGCCGCCGCCGTCTCCATAAAGGTGATATAATAACCTGTTAATTATCCACAGGTATTTACAGCGATGCTCGGAACCAGCCAGCCAGCCAGCCAGCCAGCCAGCCAGGCAGCCGGGCAGGACACAAAATCGACCGAGCGCAACTACACCGACCCACCGCTCTGCGATTTGAGGTGGAGGTCTTGAATTATACATGCTTACATCTGGAAATGATATGATATATCGTGGCGGATTGAAGGTAGCTTGCCATGGGTTTCCGCCCCCGCCCAGCACCCCGCCCTCTCCCTCCCCTCCCCCCCTCCGAGGGAGACCGGGTTTATATGAGCCTCGTCTGACTGCGACTGCAACCGCGCGCCGCCCGCCCATGAGCTAGGCTAAAAAACGACAGACAGGATCTCTCGTCTCTCTCGGTCTCTCTCTCTCTTCTCTCCTCTCATCTCTCTCTCTCTCTCGCCGTCATCACTGTGTTGCAATTTTTCTTGGCAAATGTTTCAGTTTCTAGTGCACAACTTAATATACCGTTTCTTCCCTTCCTCATGCTGAGATACACATCCTATATGCGAGATGGCATATTTTTGCGCAGTACCTGATCGTGAAAGATTTCCAGTTTATAAAAAAATTAACGTTACATTAATTCAAAGAGTATGAAGTACAATTAAAGAAGGGGACGTTTATAATCGCTGAAAAGGTGATCTGAGATTTGAGGTGCCGGGGCACAGCAGCAAAGGTCGCAAAGTGCTGCCACAAGTGCAGTAAAATTAGTTTAATAAACCATCAATAATGAGAATCAAAACCATAAGATCAGACGGCAGTGAAAAACTGGCTTTTTTAAAAGTGTCCAAAGTGCCAGAAGTCCAATGGAAGTTCGTTCCACGGCGTAGGGGGCCACCATTTTGAAAGGTTCGATCGCCTCCTCAATGTCTGTATAGCTAAAAATAAAGTAATCTTTCTCTTCATTCTTTGATTGATAACAACAAACAAGCGCCGCGACATGTGAACGGCGGGTGTGAAATTGAAATATAATGGATATCGACCCGCGTGTGGGCGAGGGGCCGCGCTCCGAGCTCTGAGGTCTCGAACTCATCACAAAAAAAAAGGCCCGTGTGGTCAAATAGGCTCGACTGCCTCGAATCTACCGCTTTGAAATGAGGTATTGAAAAGATTTATGATATGAAAATAGGCGAGTGTTATATATTTAGCGGTAGCCTCGGCTACGTGTATGAAAAAAACAACCGAGCCATTCACGTAGTCCAAGTTCACATAATGTGCAACAAAAAGCGGGTGAAATGGACGAGGCCAACAGCCGGCCGACATTCACGCTATTTAAACGTGTTTTTGCGATTTAATGTTGTTTTTTCCGCCCCCCCCCCCCCGCCCCGGCTCAACCAGTTCCTTTGCTTGCTTACAGCTACACCGCAATATCAAACATCAGACGGACCACCTATGAAGTATATTATGGAAGCTATTTTTTTCCACACGGGGTTGTTTGTTTCGGTTGGCCGCCGCCGAGGCCACGGGGCCTCCGGGTGGTTTTGTTGCCGCAGGTAAAACAAAAGACGGCCCGCCGCCGCCGCCGCCGCATCCCATCCGTTGCTCTTTTATTGGCGGGTTTTCCTTATAACACGGCGGTGTTCAGAAAGTAAGTAAGTTCTTTGGATACTTTTATCGCTTTGAATCTAGTGCGCTCGTGTGTGTGTGTGTGTGTCTGGTGTGTGTGTGGTGTGTGCGTCTCTCCCCCCTCTCTCTCTCTGTCTCTCTCTCTCTCTCTCTCTCTCTCTCTCTCTCTCTCTCTCCCTTTCTCTCCCCTTCTCCCCCCCTTTCTCTCTCTCTCTCTCTCTCTCTCTCTCTCTCTCTCTCTCTCTCTCTCTCTCTCTCTCTCTCCCCCCCTTTCTCTGTCTCTCTCTCTCTCTCTCTCTCCCCCTCGCTCTCTCTTTCTCTGGCCCCACCCACCATCACCGTCGAACTTCTTGGAAGACAACCAAACCAGAGCAGATGCTTGAAATACAATCCTCTCCACCATTCTTCTCCACCACCACCACCACCACCACCCACTCCCTTACCACCACCCCCCCCCCCCCCCCCCACTCTTTTAAGGCTCGTGCCAGAGTAGTAAATCAATCAATACATAAACACACACACACACGCACGCACACACACACACACACACACACACACGCATGCACGCACACAGTAGACAATTGGAAGCGGTGAGCAGAATCAGCTAAATATTGAACACACACATGGCTCAGACGGGACCCCCCTTGTGTGTGTGTGTGTGTGTGTGTGTGTGTGTGCGAGTGTGTGGGTGGCGTTGAGTCGGCCGTCCTATGGTGTTCCTCCATTCAGCGGCAGACAGACAGACAGACAGACAGACAGACAGACCAGCCAGCCCAGTCACAGCACACACACTCCTAAATGGAGGCAGATGAGAGGGCTGAGTGTGTAACCGCCGACCGAGAGACCTCCCACTTTCACTCTCACTCTGTCACCACCACCACCAGCACCACCACCACCACCACCACCACCAGCCCAGTGGATGGCGGCCACATTGTGTAGACAACAACAACAACAACACTGTGATGGCTCATGTTGCACTGGTGTGTGCTTTGATTGGTTCGGCGATGAATAGTATTGCATTGTTGTTGAACAAATAAGAAGATAAAAATAAACAGCAGCCTATTGAACCGTTTTGTATATTTATTGACACTTTTTACGTTCAGTTTTTTATTTATTTAGTTTCAGATTTTAGTTATATATATATATAAACATATACTTGAAAAGTTTACTGAAATGAACGGCTTCTAAAATGTCTTTTTCAAAGAAAGAAATGTGAGAGAAATGTAGAAATGTGTTTGTAAGATCATTAGGATGCAAATGCAGAAATCCTTGATTGAAATACAGAGCAAGTGAGTATTCTTGATTCACGAAACTGCATAATTTACGAAATTACAATTATTTTTGAATGTCAACCAACCCATGGTTAGAAAAAAATGTAGAAATGAGATGTTTTGTTTTTCAGCGGTTGCTGGAATGTGCCAGAAAATACAAAAAACATGACTTGTCCTGGTGGACCACCTAGTGGTCAATGCCATACAATACACACGATACAGTCAGACATGAAATCAAGTCAAGTTTACAGGACATATGATTATGGGGTCATGTGATTACGACACCCCCCCCCCCCCCCTAGCCCTATAGCCCCCCTATAGGGCAAGAAACAACTCCCTTAGTTAACAAGGAAGAAATCTGGAGAAGGAACACAGAGCGGGGGATCCCTCCTTCTAGGGACGGTTCAATGGGTGTCATATGATTTTAGATGATGAGTAGTTCCACTGCCTCCACAATACTCTCTCTCTCTCCTAGAAAGTGTTTTTACTTGGGACCCATATGAAGGTCTTAGAAGGGCTGTTTACCCACCCCAGTGGGTTCTATATGGGTCAAAGACTGCAGGCCCAATTGAGGCTGTGACCCAGAAAGTGAGCTCTGAGCCCGAGCCCACTTGATACCCATGAAGCCCAGATGAACCCCACTTCGGGGGGGGGGGGGTGGTGCACGCATGGACATGGACATGTTGCCAGCAGGGGTCTCTGGATGTTGCCATCCCTCGCCTTCTCAAGCGAAGCACGGATGCTGACAGACTGCGTACTCTGTGGTGTTGACCTCTTGACCCCTGAGCTGATCTGCAGTCCAGGGGAGGTGAAAGACTGGGCATGCGCCGCATAACAATATAGACCCACAGCGGCCGACCTGCACACATTCAGAACCGCGTCTGCCCTACGGCCGCCGGATGGTGGTGCCTTTATCTATCTACGTATCCATCCATCCAACCCTCCACCTAACCATCCCTCCATCAATCTACCCATGCCATCCTTATCCTGGGGTGGCAGTGGCTCGTGGTCGGGAGGTGGAGCGGTTGTCTGGCAACCCAGCGGCCGGCTGCCGGTTCAATCCCAGCCCGAGTGTCGAGGTGTCCCTGAGCAAGGAGCAACCTCACCAAACAACCCAAACCGCTCCCGACGAGCTGTCTGACTGGCTGGCTGGCTGGCTGGCTGGCTGGCTGTTGCCTTGCGTGGTTGACACCGCCATTGGTGGATGGATGAATGAATGGGTGTGCGTATGAACGGGCGCTATATATATATATATACGTACAGTATATATATTAATACAGTCCCGCCGTGGTTTCTTCCCGTGCCTCTTCCGTCTCGTTCACTTCCCCCCCGCTGATTGAGATTGGCTCCCTCAGGTGTCCAGGGCCTCATGGGAGGAGACAAGGAGAGAGAGGGAACAGGAGAGGGAACAGGAGAGGAGATTAGGGAAAGCGGGCAAATCGGATCGGAAGCGAAACAGAAGCGCATAAATCGCATCACGTCACGCAGCATCACGTCACGCAACATCATGTCACGGCGGATTACGTCCGACCGCGGCGCATCATCCTGGATCATAAGTTGTGTTTTTCACCCCTTGTTCCTCTTTTGATTTAGATTTACGTAAGAGATAGCGTACACATATAAAGTAAACCGTTCTCGGCGGCTTCACAAACCATCAGGATAAAATACAAGCCAAACATGCATGGTCGACATATTCTATGTTCTTACTCTCGGTTTAATGTTCAATGTTATGCACAAATTTCACAAAAGCACATTCCTTGTTTGTAAAAAAAATTATTCTGATTCTGATAACCACTCAATTTATCCTCCTCCATGTATCTTTCTATCTAGTTTGTTTTTTTAATTCGTTTAACTGGACAACAAGGAGGGATGGGAGGTCACGGGGGGGGGGGGGGGGGGTTGGACTCTAATAAAAGTGTGGTTTACAAACCCGCGGGTTCTGTCCTCCCTCTGCCTGCCTCACGCCGGCACCCCTCCCTGCCCGGCGGATGGTGGCAGTGGTTGGGGTGGACGGGGTTGGGCCAAACAGCAAACAGCAGGTGGTGGTGGTGGTGCTGGTGGTGGCGGTGGAGGAGGAGGAGGGGGAGGAGGATGGGGAGGATGGGGAGGATGGGGAGAGAGAGAGAGAGAGAGAGAGAGAGAGACTCAGCCTCGGCCGGACGTGAACTGCGTGAACTGAAGTGTGCCGTGCCACTTGTTTGGCGTTCGCATCCGAGACATCAGCACCAGAGCGGTGAATCACCGGTCGTTTCCAGTAAGTAGCTGCTTTTCACTGCACCTTACTTACTGGTATTCTGGTCACTGGTGTTCCTGTCACGGCTGCCAGGCTAACTTGAGTGATTCGGGTAACCAGAGTTAACTTAATGACTCGTGAGACTCCGGCTGTGAACTTTGCTCAACATCTCCTCGACCTTATTCATCTTTACACTAAGAAAAAATGTAATGTATGTCAACGATGGCTCGTGGGATTTGGGCTTGAACACAATTGGGAAGACATTTTTTTTTGGGGGGGAAGATAACACATGTTCCTGCACCACTCCTGTGCATCGCTTACACTGTGAACTTTTATGTACTCTTAAAGTTACTGCATGTCAAGATGTTACCGCTTGGGAGCCGCTAAGCAGCTACCACATGGTTTATATTTAACGGGAAAAGCAATTCTGTCTTCGCGAAAAGCAAATATGTCAAAACGAAATTAGATGAATTAAAATGTATTGCACACAAAAATAACCTTAAAGCAGAGCGAGCCGTGCACCGGAGTGTGTGCACATGTTCAGCGGGGCGGGCGGGCAGGCGGGGGAGCGAGGGGAGCTCTTTGTTTTGTTTTTTCTCTCTCTCTCTCTCTCTCTCTCTCTCTCTCTCTCTCTCGACATCTCGACTATTAATAGTCATCGAGTCGGGGCGAGCTCGTTAGACGGAGGCAGGCGTCGCGCCGGGCTTCCACGCCCGAGCGTTTCAATGCATCTGCTTAGGCGT
The DNA here is from genome assembly GCA_002895965.2 of Coryphaenoides rupestris. Taxonomy (NCBI): domain Eukaryota; kingdom Metazoa; phylum Chordata; class Actinopteri; order Gadiformes; family Macrouridae; genus Coryphaenoides; species Coryphaenoides rupestris. Next base: position 51,190 of record PIJE02001877.1, on the reverse strand, counting down.
GTGCGGCTTGAATTTGAATGCACTCAGCGACCGCCGACCGGCCTGCCGAGTCTCGCTCGCCTAACCCACACACTCGACACTCGACACTCGACTACGATTGCTAAAGTACAATTTAGCAATCGTACGATAAACGTATTTGTTTGTGATGAAGTGAAATGAGTTGTGAATGACGTTTGTGCTACCTTTACTCAGAAGTTGCATGTGTGTATGTGTGCTTGTATTTATTTTTCCTTCAATCATTTTCTACTTAACTCCCCTCCCCCCACCCCCCCCCAACCCCTCACCCCTCCTCCTTCCACTGTACCTCTCAGGTGTCGGCGAAATAATATTGTCCCCGGAGGGCCGAGGTGTGTGAGTGTGAATAAAGATGCACATGGACTTGAGGAGACAATCCAGCACTAGAATCAGAACATGTGAGAAGCAGACGACTCAACTCAGACGGCGAAAGAAGTCCATCCCTTAATCCCAGGTGTGGTGTGTGTGTGTGCGTGCGTGTGTGTGTGTGTGTGTGTGTGTGTGTGTGAGGGCAGGCAGGTGGCCCAGGCGTGAGTCTAACCAGAGAGACCGAGGAAGAGGCTATTTTAAGACATGGGGCTTCTTCCTCCTCTTCTTCGTCATCTCCTGCCGTCGTCATCGGCAACGGCGGTGGCAGCGGCGGGGGGACCCTAGTGTCGACGACGACAAAGGTCAAAGGCCAGGCCATGATCACCCCCACGCCCTGGTGACCCCCCCCCCCCCCCCCATGACAGGAGTCATCCGTCAGGCATGCCCCAAAGCAGCATAAATGAGTCTCAATCTCCACTGGCAGCGACCGCACCTCGACCATGTAGCTGCGGCAGGCGACCCGCGTGCGGCCCGTGATTCACGACAGCATGGCAGCGTGGCAGCGGCAGCAGCAGCTCGACACGACCACCTCCGCCTCCGCCTCCTCCGCCTCCTCCTCCGTCATGGTGTGGATCTACGTCAACGCCACGGAGCAGCAGCTCAACGCGTCGTCGCCGACTGAGAACCCCGACGCGCCGTACCCCTACTACGAGATCGGCCTCTTCCTCTCCTGCCTCTACACCGTGCTGCTCTTCCCCATCGGTTTCCTCGGCAACATCCTCATCCTGGTGGTGAACCTGAACCACCGCGAGCGCATGACCATCCCCGACCTGTACTTCGTCAACCTGGCGGCGGCCGACCTCATCCTGGTGGCCGACTCGCTCATCGAGGTGTTCAACCTGAACGAGCGCTACTACGACTACGCCGTGCTGTGCACCTTCATGTCCCTCTTCCTGCAGGTCAACATGTACAGCAGCATCTTCTTCCTCACCTGGATGAGCTTCGACCGCTACGTGGCGCTGGCGGGCACGCTGGGCAGCGGCGGCAGCCCCCTGCGCACCATGAGGCACGCGCGGCTCAGCTGCGGCCTCATCTGGACGGCGTCGCTGCTCGCCACGCTGCTGCCCTTCACCGTGGCGCAGACGCAGCACAGCGGCGAGGTGCACTTCTGCTTCGCCAACGTGGTGGAGATCCAGTGGCTGGAGGTGACCATCGGCTTCCTGGTGCCCTTCTCCGTCATCGGCCTGTGCTACTCGCTGATCGCCCGCGTGCTGATGCGCGCCCAGAAGCACCGCGGGCTGTGGCCGCGCCGGCAGAAGGCGCTGCGCATGATCGCGGCGGTGGTGCTGGTGTTCTTCATCTGCTGGCTGCCCGAGAACGCCTTCATCAGCATCCAGCTGCTGAGGGGAGCGCGGGTCGACCCGGCGCGACCCGCCAACGGCGCCGCCGCCGCCACGGACACCGCGACGGCGCTGTGGCACGACTACCCGCTCACGGGACACATCGTGAATCTGGCGGCGTTCTCCAACAGCTGCCTGAACCCCATCATCTACAGCTTCCTGGGGGAGACGTTCCGGGATAAGCTGAGACTCTTCGTCAAGCGCAAAGCCAGCTGGTCCGCGCTCAACCGCTTCTGTCAACACACGCTGGACCTGCGGCTGCCCGTCAGGAGCGAGGTGTCCGAGGTGTGACCGCCCCCCCCGAGAGAGAACTGTCACGAAACTGGAGATAATGTTAATGTGGACCGAATGGGCATTAAAAGACGCTTTTAAAAAGGACCGAGCTTCAGTGCACTGAGGCGACAAAGGAGTTTGTTGTTTTGTTCATTAAAACGTCGGGAACATATCGCTTTGTTTTTATCGTATCGTCGCTAAGACTTCAAAAAGCCATGATAATGCACGCACAAATGTTAGCTCGCGGCTAACACCGTGAACACTATATTCACTGCTATGTGAAGCACATAAATGCCTTTATGAGACAGTTAACGACAAACGCCGCCAAATGAAGACGTGATTGTTGTTGTTGTACTGTGGAACCGCAGCGAGACAAGCCATTGTATGTTGAGAAAATGTTTTTTCATTGGACAAAGTGCAAGTGTCAAAGCATCCCTGGGATATATTAAGGTTACCTTACGACAACCGTCTCGTTCGCTATAGCCGAGGAGCGGAGCGGTTGTGGCGTTTTGTTTATTACAATTCGATTCCCGTGGATGAAGTTGTAATTTGGTGAACATGTAGCCCTGAATCTGCTACTTGCAGAATCTTTTTTAATGCCATTGTTAGCATCTTATCCACGCCGCCGCCTCCGGAATGAACTCCAGACCACAAAATCCCCTCAAATCAACATCGATCCTCTCGGTAAATAGGCATCAACAAAATACTATGGGTCACCCAAAGGGTAACCGGGGCATTACTAAGCGCCCGTCTTTTGGTTTATTACAATTTGGAGGAAGATAACCCGGGCACTGTGTGTCTGTGTCTCTTTCGCGAAATAAATCATCAGTCGCTCAATAAAGTAAGCGTCACGCTATAATTACCGCGTGACTGTAATTACCCCGACGTGCGCTAATGTCTCCACAACTCCACACACACACACACACACGCACACACACACACACACACCACACACACACACACACACACAACACAACGAATGAATCATGAATGGGAATATTGAAAAAAAACCAGTTAGTTATAAATAGATCAACGTCGTTGTTTTTTTTTGGGTTCATCTCATCCAACAGGAGTCTGCTAAATAAATGTTTGCTGACTTGTCGGCTCCTGTTAGGCGCGTCGCCCGCGGAGCAGGCAGGCAGGCGGGCAGGCAGGCAGGCAGACAGACAGACAGACAGACAGGTGTTGTTGTGGTTGGAGAGTGCCTGTGTAAACACATTACTCCGCTGAGATGACGGAAATTCTGCTGCGGATCCTCCTCTCTCCGGGAGGACAGAGACAGACAGACTTTATGCGACGGGCGCCGTGCATTCAAACCAAACCCTTGCAAGGCTGCAACACCGAGACAGGAATTGAGACGGGAAATGGATGCTATAGGCCGGAAATCCGAGTGCGCAATCTTACTACGGGTTTTCTTTTGTGTTAAGAAAGTCAAAATACAAGGAATATTGCACTTCTAAATTGAAGCACACATTTTTTTTTTTATATTATGTGTAAATTGAAGGGATTCAAAGCAATTAAAACCAAAATCAATGCACATTTCCTGTCTCGGCTGCAGTTCTGTTTTCCACTGAATTGGGACCGATCTGTGTGTTCGCTTCACTTATTCAGGCTGAACAAATGTTAAAATCAAACATTTGGGGTTTGTCGTGGCTGTGGTTGTAATTTGTATGTAGGTTGTCAAGGGAGAAAGGACAAGACAAATGTCAAAGGTCAAGGTTTTGCAGAGCTTCTACAAGGCTTTTCCTTGTATTGCTATTCTATCGCAATTTCCAAATGAATGTCTTGTGATCAAATTCCGAGCCAATGTATCTCCAATTTGAATGTACTTATGACAACATAACATATTTTACTTTTTCCCGCTGAAAGAGTTTTGTTTTAATTCAGAATAGATGATAATTTGTGTTGTTAATGTCTGCAGTAGCTCAGGAGGTAATAAGAGCGGTTGTCTGGCAACAGGAAGGTTGCTGGTTCGATCCCCGGGCTCCTCCCCCTCCTAGCTAAGTGTGGAGGTGTCCCTGAGCAAGACGCCACCTAACCCTACCTGCTCCTGACGTGTTGGTTGTTACCTTGCATGGTCGGCACCGCCGTCGGTGTATGAATGGGTGAATGTGAGGCAATACTGTGAAGCACTTTGGTTAAAAGCGCGATATAAACGCAATCCATTTACCATTCCTGTGGAGGCATAGGTGTTGCATTGCTTGCAGAGGTTTCGATATGATGGTTGCTCAATGCCATCCCTGAAACCACGGGTTCCCACCAACAGGTGCTCGCGCCTCATAGGTAAACCGGTTTGGCCGCAGAGCAAAACGGGATTAGTGACAGCCAAGCCGCAAAGCCTGTCGTCGTTGCAAACAACACAGCTCTAGGCCTCGACAGGTGGAATTATAAACTATATAATTACGTGTGTCGACAGATCCGGAAGCTTGTTAAAACAGGTGTGTTCGTGAATGTGTGGAGGACTGCTTTGTGTGTCTGTCTGGATGGGGATCTACCCCGGGCTACCTTTCCACTGCAGACATTAATTAGCCTACGTTTGTGTAGATAGTTGCACCTTGTTTTGTTTGTTTCACCAAATTGACCAAATTGGGTTCAGAGTAAGAAAAAAATCCATCCTTTTTGGTGACAGGATGGCTTTTATCCCGTCGACTGACCATTTTAAAAAGGTTTGAACGAGCACTTGACTTGAGCAACACTTGACCTCAAACTTAAAAGTGATCTCACAGAGTACCGGTTGAAGTAAAAAAACACTATTAGCAGCAACTTTACTCAGTCCTGTCCACAGGTTTTCTTGAACAGTTTCCACTCCAGAACAGAAGCCTCGAACATCCCTGGCCAAGGACGGACTATCTATTGAGTCGAGTCGACCGACGGTTGAAATGCGCCTGCGGTCTCGGAGCGGCGAGCGTTGTTTGCTGTTTTAATGGAGCAGTAAGTAGCTATTGATGATGTGACTGCGACTGAGAAAACTCTCCGGCTCCGACGCTCGTGTTATTCCAGCTGTAACAGGCAGCCTGGGAAAGTGTTGTTGTCCCGGGGATTTTTTTCCTCCGTTTTTTTGTTTTGTGGTACAAACCGCAGAAACCTTCCGGTTTTTTTTTATTTGTGTTCTTTTAATCGCGATGTTCGCCGCGGCGGTCCTGCTACGACTCAGTGGCGCGTCCGCACTGACCGAGTCACAGCCTTTTTCAGAGTGGTGCAGAGAAGGCCTACATACAAACACACACACACACACTACACACACACACACAGTACACACACACACACTACACACACGCACCCTGTGAGAGCTCGCCAGAGGACTGTGTTAACAGCTGGGTCTACATCGCGAGGGTTAAGGGGTTGGCGGGCGCTGACGTCACGCCGGGCGCAAACGGCGGCGACTTTTCCCCTTTGCTGACGTGTCACCGACGTCTCCGGAGAACACATCTTATCTGACGATGTTCCCGATTGTCCCGCTGTTTACAATGCGATCGAATCACTCAAATGTATGCTACCTTTAATTAGCCCAATGAACTCAATCAGTGTCTCGGTGGCAAAATAATGAAATGATGTCGTGTTGAAATAATGTAACCGTATGGTTCCTGATATAAGTGTGTGTGTGTGTGTGTGTGTGGCAAAGGTCTTGTGTGGTCACAGAAGTTAGGGCGGTAAAAACACTGCAGGTAGTGGAGGGCGTCAAAGTAATTACAACAAGATGGCCGCCGCTTTATGCATAATTACAAAGAAGCACAGGCTGTAGGCTCCAACGGCTGAATAATTGATCAGCCTCATAATTGCATTAGTGTATTAATACTCCTTTCAGCCAAAGAGCTGAGAATAGACTATTAGTAGAGAGCTAAGTGGATATACTGTAGGACTGAGAAAGGGGAGTCAAATACGCGTGCAACAATAGAATATTGATTTGAATTCAAGGTCAAGTCAGTTGACTTCATTGACTGTGTTTTATATATTATAGAATCTTTATGTCAAAATTAAACCAAAATCTTAGAAAAAACATTCAGTCACTGATAGGTTTCACACAGAAAGCAATAGAAACAATGTCTTGTGTAATATTAAAATGACCAGTACTGCAATCCACGTCTAGGGAATCAATATATTGTATTATATATTAGCCTTCATTGTACTCGAACATACAATCCAGTAAAACAAATAAATAGGCTATAATCCCTTCCCATCCCTCTGTGTGTGTGTGTGGACATGTGTGTGCAGAAACACACAAGCGCATGCACGGACGCACACACACACACACACACACACACACACACACAAACTTTAGGTCCAACAAAGGTTGTAATTATGATATAGGCTATAATCAAAATCATGTAAAATAAAGATATAGGTGTCACCGCTGGAAAAAAGAAAAAAGAGCATCTCAGAGGACCCAAGACAAAACTAAAACCAAGTGGCGTACAAGCAAGCGTCATAAATCGAGGAGAATAAACGACAAATAGATGTTTCATAATGATCCATGAAACACAATGCTTCAGTAAATAGATAACAGTGTAGTATTGAGCGTGTGTGTGTGAATAATTGAATAATTAAATTTATTTATTATTATTGAATAATAAAAATAAAATAACAGATGTACAAATTTACAGTAAGTCTAAGTCCTAGGAGAAGTATAAAAATATAGGAAAATACACAATGCTTCAGGTTAGTAAATAGACAACACTGTATATTGTGTGTGCGTGTGTGTGTAGGGTTAGTATGTATGTGTATGTGTGTGTGTGGTGTGTGTGTGTGTGTGTGTGTGTGTGTAGGGTTAGTATGTATGTGTGTGTGTGTGTGTGTAGGGTTAGTATGTATGTGTGTGTGTGTGTGTGTGTGTGTGTAGGGTTAGTATGTATGTGTGTGTTGGTGTAGGGGTTAGTATGTACTATGTTGGTGTGTGTGTGGTGTGTGTGTGTGACTAGATTGCCACAGGGCTACGTGGACTCGCCAGCAGCGTTCTCTGCAGTTGTACGAGACACATTGGATTCTTTCACTCCACCTCCGGGTTGCACATTGATACAGTATGTGGACGATCTGTTGCTGACTGCAGAAACAGAGGAGCTATGCAGAAGGGCTTCTACTATGCTGCTTACTCATTTGGCGGAAGTAGGACACAAAGCATCACTGTCAAAGGTACAGTGGTGCAAACCTGAAGTGACATATTTGGGTTTTATCCTAAGCAAGGGGGAGAGGAGATTGTCGGGGGAACGGATACGCCTGATCCAGGGTATCCCACCGCCGACCACCAGGAAAGCAATGCAAAGCTTCCTTGGAATAATCAACTACTGCCGACAATGGACACCCGACTGTGCACACCATGACAAGGTGTTGCGAGCAGCATGTTTGGCCTCGGCCCCGGACATTGTCGCATGGGATGTACCAATGATGACTTCATTTTCGGCATTGAAAACAGCTCTGTGTAGTGCCCCAGCTTTGGGCCTGCCGAACTATAAGCTACCGTTTCACCTCTATGTGTCAGAAAACGGCACTACGACAGCAGGGGTGTTGGCACAAGAGCACGGATGTGGGTTCCGACCCGTGGCGTATCTGTCCAAATCATTAGATCCTGTAATTCAAGGCATGCCTGCGTGTCTTCGGGCCGTGGCTGCTTGTGCTATGATGTATTAATAAATATAATATTAATAATAATATAATAAATTAAAAAATTAAATTAAATATTAATATTAATAATAATTAAATTATAAATATTAAATAATATTAATATTAATAATAATAATAATATTAATATTAATAATAATATTAATATTAATAATAATAATTATATTAATATTAATAATAATAATTATATTAATATTAATAATAATAATAATATTAATATTAATAATATAATATTAATAAATAATTAATACTGTCCAAATCATTAGACAGGCATGCCTGCGTGTCTTCGGGCCGTGGCTGCTTGTGCCATGATGGGTAACAGATCCTCAGAAACCTGGTTTTGTCACATCCACTTGTATTACACGCATCTCATCAGGTGCAGACCATCCTAAATAACCTAGCAACACAACACATGGATCCACATGGAATTTCTTACAATTTCTGTCATGTTTCTTCCATTACTCCTGTCAAATGTATCCGATGGATTCCAAACTTGCAGTGCAGCTTTGGCACACTTGGGGTGAGACATGGTTACATTTAGGAAAGGATTGGAAGAGAAAATATTTTGGCCAAAAGTCCAAATATTGAATGGTCCTAGGGTACCTAAGTAACCTAGGGGTTCACATTGACAATAAATGGACTGGACTAAAAACAGACACACAGAGGCCCTGTATAAGAAAGGTCAGAGTCGCCTGTATTTCCTATGGAGACTCAGATCTTTCAACGTCTGCAGGACCGTGCTGCAGATGTTCTATCACTCTGTGGTGGCAGCGTCATCTTCTACGCTGTTGTGTTCTGGGGCAGCAGGGTGAAGGCAGCCGACGCCAACAGACTCAATAAGCTCATCAGGAAAGCGGGTTCTGTCCTGGGAGTGGAATTGGAGTCTGTGGTGGAGGTCTCTGAGAGGAGGATGCTGGGTAAACTACTCAGTATTATGGACAACACCTCCCATCCCCTGCACGCCACACTGGTGTCATACCAGAGCACCTTCAGCCGTAGACTGAGATTACCGAGGTGCACCACAGGAACACCACAGGAGGTCCTTTCTGCCTGTGGCCATCAAACTCTATAACTCCTCCCCCCTCTGTGGCCATCAAACTCTATAACTCCTCCCCCCTCTGTCATCAAACTCTATAACTCCTCCCTATAACTCCCCCTACAAGACAATGAACACAGCAATATAATGTGCAATATTATCTCTATACATCAATGTGCAATTTTCCCAAGTTTACGTGCAATATACCAAGTTTTACGTGCAATATAACGTCATGTGCAATACTTTATCATGTACTATATTATCATCCTTCTGTCTAAATACTATCTATAACACTATAACACTACGTCTCATCTCCTCTTCTCTTCTCTCATCATCATGTGCAATATTCTTAATTCTTAATGTCATGTCCAACAATATTTCACTTCAATCATGCCAAATTGTTTTTGCCGTCGAATATCTTATCATGCCTTCAAACTTGTATATTTTAACTGTAAATTTGTAAATCCTTTAGTTTATTTTTTATCATTGTTTTATACTGTATCGCTATGTAACCTGGCACAATAATTTCCTTCGGGATAAATAAAGTTCTATTCTATTCTATTCTATTCTATACTCTACACACACACATACACACATACATACTAACCCTACACACACACACACACACACACACACACACACACTAACCACACACACAACACACACNACCAGAATCGATGTTACATTCTAACCCTGTTGATATAAAACACACACCAGAACATGATTGTTTGGAAGAAATTAACAAGACGTCCTCAGCTAGGCCAGACCTAGAAACAACACCATTTGAGACAGGTCGTCACATTTATGTGGATGGTTCATGTTCCAAACCAGCTGACAGTGTGTATCTATGTGGGTACGCAGTTTGTGAGTTACCTAACACAGTACATGAGGCATTTTCATTACCATACATGTCAGCACAGGCAGCTGAATTAGTGGCGCTAACTCGAGCTTGCCGAATGTTTCCAGGAGAAACTTTAACAATATACACTGATTCCCGTTATGCACATGCCTCCAAAAGGCCCAATTAAGTACATGCTGGTGATTGTGGATCAATTTTCCAAATGGGTAGAAGCGTTTCCATGTGCAAAAGAGAATGCACGAACGGTGGTGAAAATACTAGCCAAAGAAATTATCCCACGGTACGGGATACCGACAAGTATAAACAGTGACAACGGAACGCATTTTACGTCAAAGGTCACACAACTCTTATGTAAATACCTGAGCATAGAATGGAAGTTTCATATTCCGTACCACCCACAATCATCAGGCATGGTGGAAAGAATGAACAGGACCCTAAAAGACAAAATCACCAAAGCTATGTTAGATGAAAATAAATCATGGATAGACTTGCTACCTGCCATCCTAGCGGAAATTAGAATGACTCTGAACGCGACAACAAAACTTTCTCCATTTGAAGTATTGATGGGTCGCCCATTTCCAACTCCTTGGGTGCGGGGCGGGGGTGGTCCATGTCTACCTGGGGACATGGACACTGTTGTGTGTGATTATACCGATGCACTTATTAGGAAATTGAATGGCATCTATGGTGATGTGTCTTCTTCTCTCCCTTTACCTGCAGAACGGCCCACCCACCCATTCCTGCCTGGTGACTGGGTCCTAATTAAAACACTCAACCCGAGGAAGGTTGGGGACGCACGGTACGGAAAGCCCACGGAGATCATTGCCGTGACCAGGACCGCGGTTCTCACAACGGAGCAACCACAATGGGTGCATGCCAGCCGGCTAAAGAGAGCCCCCCCCCCCAACAGCCCACCAAGGGGTCAGGAGGACCGAGACGGGGCCAACACTGCACCACATTAGCGATATGTCTTCTACTGGGTACATGGGCGTGCTGGATGGGTTATTATTGGTGTCCCCCTTGCACCACTATGGACAATCGCTCTGTCAGAAACGTACACACAGGGGAAGAACAATGGTTGGAGGACCAGACACACCCCAAGCACTTATACCAGCATAATATATGGTGGCGTTTTTCAGCTTTTAGGGCTCGCCAGGCACATGCCGGAGAACCATGCTATGTCTGTTCGATAATGCCTATCTCCACGGGTAAAATGGTAGCCTATGCAAAACCTCATTCATGGAAAGACACACTGTGTATCGTTAGCTTGGCAACGTATTCTGAGTACAATGACCGACACACACCGACTCATACAAATGTAAGTCTAGTAACCGACTTTGATGTTCCCCTTAACTGCTCACCACAAGAACACATATTCACATGGCCACAGGTGGTAGCAAAAGTATCACCAGTGGTAACAAATCCACGTGACAAATTTCCAATATGTTGGGGAGGGGATGGAACCACAGAGGTGGGTAGCGTCAACCCGGCACTATGCAACATTACGTACATTTGGTGCCCACTGAGAGACAAAATAGGATGCGATAGGTGTCAGAGTACTAAACTACCAAACGATCCACGTGACCGATGCAGGAGTAAATGCACACGCATCGAACCAAAAGGACTCAACAACAAAACCAGATGTACAGGTATTGCCCCCCATAAGTATGGTACCCGAACCACCGTCGTGTATTGGTTGTGTGGACAAACGGCGTACACCGCATTACCCAGGGACTGGAGTGGTCTTTGCACGCTGACGAGTCTTACTGACCACACCATAATTATATCAGCTTACACAGAGAATATAACCATAAATTATCGGAAAAAAAGATACGCTAATCTTAAGCTAAAAGCCCATGACCCATTTTGGGGAACGGACGTACCACAGGAGCATAAACTATGGAGCACCGGTAGCAAAGTCGCGCTGTCTCTCTTTCCGCAGACAGGCGTTGGAAAACTTCTACTCCGGGCCGAGACACTCAATTACCTTTTCAACTCGTTCGTAAATTCATCCATCACCACGACAACAGCACAAGCTGATGAAATATCTGCCTTACGTTTAATGGTGCTACAGAATAGAATGGTATTAGACCTACTAGTAGCTAGTAAGGGGGGTGTTTGTGCTATGGTGGGAAAAACATGTTGCACATTTATTCCTGCTAACACTGATGACGGGGGGGCTGTAAGATCTGGGATAGCCAACATGTCTGCTATTGCTAAAATTATGGCAGCTAGTGACGTAGATGACTCAGGTATAGGGGGGTGGCTGGAGGAGATAATGGAACGATGGAAAGGTTGGCTCATTCCCATAATAGCACCTATTATAGTGTGTTTCATGGCATGTTGTGTTGGACTGATGTGTTTGAGGGTTTGCGTCAAGAAAACAATGTCTACACTGTCAGTTAATGAAGCGCTTGTTATGCATCCCCCTTCCTCATATCACGAGATACCAGACCCTAGTAGACCATATCTCCCAGATTCTAATGATTGGCCCTATAATCCAGATAATGTTGAGGCCTACCAGTTACAAGTTATAATGCCTATGGCACCGCAGAACTAGGATGAATACAACCAAAATGCATAATGTTGACTTACACAGTGACCAGCCTATCGGGGACACCTCCTGTGGCCCTCACACCCCCAACCACTCAAACTAAGAATTGTACTCAGGAGCGACAAATATGGTGTTGATAAACCCACATGGATCTACCACAGAATACATAATAGATAACACATAACACATATTGTACTTCGACAATCACGTACATCCATGACCTTCAGGTTCTTTGTAAATTATAGATCAATCAGTAGATTAGGCAAAGCAAAGATTTTTATCAGTACATTTGATGAAAAGACTTTGCTGGTGATTATGATGATGATGATGATTGAAAAATATATATACTATTGGGTTTTTTGTGTGTCATGTTGTATACTCCCTTAATCACCCGCAGGAGTTACCAGATTTTATCACGAACTAATCTATATCCAATAACATTTGAGTGTGATTTGCTTACAAGCGACATTTTGTACTTTTTGTATTAAACACTGCTCATGGCTTAGAGTTTGAAATAGGATGTTTCTAGTGAACCCCCTTGTCCTAAACGAGGAGCGGACCACAACTCCTGGTCTCGATTATTCTGTTAGAATAAAAGAGGGCAACTGTTGGGAGTTGTGGATGTATTGATCGTGTGGGCCGGTAACTTTCCACTCTGCTGTGTGGCCTACGTGACTAGTTAGCTTCACTCTTATCTGTTTTCCCCGGGAGGCCTCTGAGACGCACTCGCAGCTGTTGTTGTGGGAACAGGTTGCGTCTTCTATCTGGACTGGCTGTCCTGCGGAAGGTCTCAACCGGAGACCTTGCTGTCCCTGCTTCCTGGTCTGGGGCATGGAGACCCACATCTCCATGTGGGTCACGTGAGGCCATGATATCCGTGCTTCAAGTTAACTGTCTGTCTGTCTGTTACATATCCACGTGGGGCCTGGGGTCCTGGCGTCTCCGGATTGGCTGTCTGGGGTGTGGGGACGGAAGGGTCTCCATGGACGGCCTTGTTGTCCCTGCTCCCTGAATGGCTGTCTTAGAGGCGTTTCCTGCTTCCCTTGTTGAGTTGTTGTGTCTATATGTAAATGTTCCTTTTGTTGTCCCATGCAAACTGTATATATGCTCTGTGTATCTAAATAAACTTTGAATCATTCCTGGTGAGACTGCCTTGTGTCACATTGATTCCCGAGCTCGCTGCTTTGCTACAGACAATCCAGAACCTGAACCTGAACCTGAACTCCAGCCACAATAGATGGCCGCTCGACACTGCACATAACACAAGTCACATTCAGAATTCCTGAAAGAAACTATGACTATGACTTGAGAAACGTGTTTGAATTACCATATGCATACAACAGAGATATGGGCTTGTTGCTCACTGGAGGTGTTCTGCATTTTACAGATGGCTAGAAGGGGAGGCGGGAAACTGCTAGCAACAGTTACTATGGACACAACATGCCATTTCAGACACATCACACATTTCTGTGTGTGTGATATGTATCTAGTATTTAATAAATTAAATAAATAAAAAAAAAAATAAGTAAATGAAGCAATATCTTTTGCAACAATCATGCTGATATTTGATCAGCAAAGTTCTCATAATAATAATAATAATAATAAATTGTATTTGTATTGCACTTTACATTTAAGAAAAACTCAAAGTGCTACAGATTAAAAAGCATGAAAGTGCTAAAAACTAAGTAGAAAAATCTAGCAGAAGGCTCTGGAAAAAAGGTAGGTTTTTAGGCCTCGTTTAAAAGCATCCACAGTCTGTGGTGCCCTCAGGTAGTCGGGGAGAGCATTCCACAGGCTGGGAGCGGCCGAGCAGAATGCCCGATCCCCCATGGTGCGGAGCTTGGTTCTGGGGGGTTTGAGGAGGTTGGTGGTTGCAGTGCGGAGGGTACGTGAGGAGGTCTGAGGGGTAAGGAGTTCCTTGAGGTAGCAGGGGGCATTTCCGTGTATGCACTGGTGAGTGAGGAGGGAGACCTTGAACTCAATTCTAAGTGAGACAGGGAGCCAGTGAAGTGATTTGAGGATGGGGGTGATGTGATCATATTTGCGCACCCTCATCAGGATCCTAGCTGTTTTGGACATACTGGAGTTTCCGGAGGCCGTTACTAGGGATCCCGATGAGGAGTGCATTACAGTTATCGAGCCTGGAGGAGACAAAGGCGTGGACAAGCTTCTCTGCATCTGCCAGGGTGAGTGTGGGACGGACTTTGACGATGTTCCTGAGGTGGTAGAAAGACGTTTTACACAGGTGTTTGATGTGAGTCTCGAAGGTGAGGCTAGGGTCCATTCTAACACCCAGGTTGGTGACTGATGTGGAGAGGGAGATGTTCTGGCCAGAGAAGGTGATGCTGGTGATGGTGGATGACCGGACCTGGTGTGGTGTGCCGACTAGGATGGCTTCAGTCTTGGAGCTGTTCAGCTGTAGGAAGTTGAGCTTCATCCACGCCTCTATCTCCTCCAGGCAGGTGGTCAGTGTGGATAATGGCAGGAGTGCAGATGGGGTGGGGTCTGTTCTAAGGTAGAGCTGTGTGTCATCAGCATAACAATGGAAAGATATTCCATGTCTGCTGATGACACAGCCAAGGGGGATCATGTCAAGTGTGAACAGAGTGGGGCCCAGCACCGAACCCTGGGGGACACGACAGGTGACGTTGTGGGTGTGGGATTTTGCTTTTCCCAGGGCGACGTGCTCAGTTCTGCCAGTGAGGTATGAAGTGAACCAGTTGTGGACAGTGTCAAAAAGGCCAATGGTGGAGTGCAGAGAGTGAAGGAGGATGTTGTGGTCCAAGGTGTCGAATGCTGCTGTTAGATCCAGGAGGATGAGGATGGACGGTGTCTGCTGTAATCAGGAGGTCGTTGGTGACCCTGACCAGAACCGTTTCCGTGCTGTGGCCAGGGCGGAAACCAGACTGAAAATTCTCAAACAGATTGTTTGATTGCAGATTGCTTATATTTGAGCGGCCAACTGCTTTTTCCAGTACCTTGGATATGAATGGAAGGTTGAGATGGGCCTGTAGTTGCTGAGGACTTCTGTGGGTCTAAGGTGGGTTTTTTGAGAAGTGGTTTGATGACAGCAGTTTTTAGCGGCAGATGGAACATGGCCGGCCCTGGAGGGAGTGGTCGATGACGCTTGGTGATGAGAGGGCTTATGGCGAAGAGGGTTGGGATTTCACCAGGGTGTGGGGAAGGGGTCCAGGGCGCAGGTGATGGCTTCATCGTCCTATGATGTCCTCAGCCTCTCGCGGTGTAAGGTCAAAAAAACAGCGAGGTTGGGCAATTCCATTCTGTGGGTCAGTCGGGACAGGTAGGACGGCGGAGCTGGAGAGGAGGGAGCGTATGTTATCTACTTTTTTTCTGAAAAAAGTGATTTAGTTATTGCACCTCTACTCTGTTGCCTCTGAGTGCGAGAGAGTTGGCGGTTTGAGAAGGTGATTTCTGGTAGAGAAAAGTTGCTTGGAGTTTGCCAGGGCATTGTTAATGATGTTGGAATAGAACTGTGACCGTGCATCCTCTGAGCGGACTTGGCGTAGCCTTTTGATGTTTCTCTGTAGGCTTGTTTATGAACAGTCAGTCCTGAAGCCCTTGAGACGCCGCTCAAGGACACGCCCAGCTGTCTTCATCTTCCGCAGCGTCGCAGGTGTAACCAGGGGGCTGAGCGCGAGAAGGAGACTGTTCAGGATTTGAGAGGGCGTGGAGATCCAAGGAGACTGCTCAGAGATTGGTTATAGAAGTCCACTGACTCAGTGACTGAGGGGAGGTCAGCCAGAGGCCAGAAGGAGAGATATTGGAGGTCCAGAGTCAGGGCGTCTTGGCTTTGATTTTTTCCAGGCTCCTGAAATTAAGTTTGCCGGCTTGGGCTTGGTGTGGGGGGGAGGGGGAACAGCAGCTCCATTGAGATGGTCTTGTGGTCAGACACACCCAGATCGTAGACCTGTAGGTTGCTAATGGGGGCGGAGTTTGTGATGACCAGGTCGAGGGTGTGTCCCCTGGAGTGTGTGGGGACGTCGACATGCTGTTGGAGGTTGAGACAATCGAGTAGTTGAAGGAACTCGGCTGCAGAGTGACAGGAGGGGGTGTCGACATGAATATTTATATCTCCAAGAATTATGATATTAGCAGAGGTTGTACAGAGTGTAGTGAAAAGGTCGTGCATCTCTGGGATGAAAGCTGAGTTGGGTTTGGGGGGCCGGTAGATGAGAAGTAAGGTCATGGGGAAGGGGGGCTTACATTTAACTGCAAGACATTCAAATGAAGACTGTGTAAGCAGAGGGATGGGGGACAGCTCCAGTTCTTGTCGGTGTATAACAGCTAGGCCACCACCACGACCAGTGCTCAGAAGGAGAAGCGGCGAACAGACAAACGCCAGCGTCCTCTCCTCTCCGCTGTCAACTTGTCACTTCAGCCGGGCGTTCAACAAGGCTGAGCCCGTAACATGTCATAGAAATAGAGACATCAGCATGGAAGTTTAAAAAGACTGAAGCAGAACGATCTTCTTTCAACCTCATCCATTTTCTTTCAAATAACTATAATATTACACTCATGCCAAGCATAATATGTGTGGTGTTGTATCATTATATGTACATGTATGTATATTTACTCCCAAACAGTAAATTACACTAAAATACTGTTTACGCCATTCTAACACATATAAAAAATCATCAAAAAGGTGCCGAGAGCCAGAGTGGAAAAATCATACAATAAGGACTGAAAGCTAAAAACACACTTTTATCTTCAGAGGTAACCAGTAGAGAAAGAAAAATGCTCAAATGGCCAAATCCTTCTGTTGAAATGTGCTGCTAATTCTGCACACAACACCATCAACACCATCAAGCATCTGGGGCACGGTGGCACAGTGCTTGCATGTTCTCCCTGTGTTCTGCGGGGTCTCCTTATGGAGTAAAAGAACCCCAATTAAAAAACATGTGAAGATCGCCTCTCCTGTCCACATCCCTGACCAAGATGTGGATGTAAGAGCTGTTGGTCCCTGGGTGCTGTCGAGATGGCTGTCCACTGCTCCAGCCTCCCCCCTGGAGGGGCAGCAAGATGGGTTAAATGCAGAGGACAAATTTCCACGGGCCACCCTCCCTGCGTGTTTGTTTGGCGGCCGCCACTTCCCGTTGTGTGTGGACTAATAAAGATCTTCTTCTTCTTACCACCACCACCACTGTCAACTTAGATCATCCTGAGCTACTAGACTGTACATTTGTAAATCTGTTTACAGATGTCCGTATTTTTATTATTCTGTTTATTTCTCTATTGTTTTACTGTATTACTATGCAACCTGGCACAAGAATCTCCTTCGGGATTAATAAAGTTCTATCTTATCTTATCTCTCGAAATCTCAGGCCCGATTATGATCACAAACCAACAGCTCATTGCATCACTCTTTAGTCTTCTGTCGCACAGCATCAGCATTAACGGGCTAGCATAGCTCCGGGGGTTTCTGTTCCCTATGGTAATACATTACAGCAGAGTTCCTTCCACTTCTCGACTCTAATTAATTGTTTTGATGAAAGATGAAAGAAGGTCATAATGACAATTTGTGACAACTAGTCACAAGTAATGACAACTTATAACCATTTGACATTGTGACTGTGTGTATTTAGTATTCATTTAAAATGTTCTGTAAAATATTACTCCTATTAACTATCTAATGCACTGCTTAGTAACACCTTTTCAAATAACATTTTACTGATGAAATATCATTATATATCATGTAAACTTGCCAATTTCTCTATCGCAGCACCAAGAATATGTTTCCGAAATATAAAATGTATTTATATTTAAAAGAAGAACATCAAAAAATACATATATTTCATAAGCCTTCTTGTCAAAATAACTCAAAATAATTCATGAGAATGCATTTCATTGGGTTAGGCCAGGGTTAAGGCTGATCCATACTCCGCGAGAAGCGAGAACTTTTTTCTCGCACCTAGGGCTGCGAGAACAAAATGACGTAATTTTGTTCTCGCAGCCCTAGGTCAGCTTGTTCTCGACACATCAGCCGGGCCGAACTTTGTTCTCGCGTCGTGTCCGAGAACTATTGTGTGATTGGTCAATTTGAAGTAGCCGTGGTTAATGCGCTTTCCGCCCGCGCGTAAGTTTGCTGCTGCTGCTGTGGGCGGGGCCTTTGAGTTCTGCGCTTGAGTTCTCGCGGAGTATGAAATGTCCAGGGCTGCGAGAACAAAGTTCTCGCAGCCATGGGTGCGAGAACAAAGTTCTGGCTTCTCGTAGCAGCCTTTAGTGTCTACATGTCTATTCAGATTAAGATAGCTGCTCAGCAGTGCAGATTAATCACACAGCAAGGGTGATATTCGCCGACGAGCCGGGACGAGGGACCGCCGATGAGCCGGGACGAGGTGCCGCCGCCGACCCGAGACGAGGTGCCGCCGACGACCCGGGACGAGGTGCCGCCGCCGACCCGGGACGAGGGACAGCCGACGAGCCGGGACAAGGTGCCGCGGACGACCCGAGACGAGGTGCCGCGGACGACCCGGGACGAGGGGCCGCAAAGGACACTACGGAAACGAGATGGGGAACCGAAGTTTCCCCTTCGACCCCCGGAGGGAGCTGTTGGGGCCGGGACCGGTGGCCCCGGCGTTGGGATAAGGGGGGGTGTGTGTGGCAATATGGGGGTTCAGCCCCGCACGGCCCCTCCCTTCCGAGCACCAGGGATCGCAGCTGTCTCCAATCCACTAATTAGGAGGCCAAGTAGAGACAGCTGCGGCCGATCAGACGCTGAAGAGGAACACAGGTATAAAGCCGGGGGGTTCCTCCCAGTCGGGAGCAGAGATCGCGCCGAGAGCGGAGTTCGCGCCGACGTGCCGGGGAGCGCGCAGACAGGAGAGAGACGCGGAGAGACCGCCGACACGGCGCCGACCGAGATCGGAGTTCGCGCCGCCACGTCGCGGAGAGAGACGCGAGAGACACGGCGCGACAGATATCGCACCGACAGAGATCGCGCTGACACGGAGACCGACGCCACGTCCCGGGAAGTGGAGTCCCGAGCGGAGAGGACTCCTAGTATAAGTGCCGCTAAGTACTGACGTGATCTGTGTGTGTTTTGGGAATAAACGACCCGCCCACGGAGCCTTAAACCAGAATGTATCCGTGTTTTCCTATGCATCATGCCTTCTGAGACTAAGCGGGTTGTCACAATAGCCACATGTCCAAATTTTGCACATTATTAAACATGCTAATATACATATTAAAAACAAGGGCCATGGAATGTTACAATGCTAATAATTCGATTGGATTGAATGTTCAAAATAATACATACAAATAATATAGAGAAAGGCTTTACCTTTGAAAAGCGAACAATATCAGTCACCACGTTTGATATTTAAACCAGGCCATCTCCTCTCACCTCATTGGCCAAGATGCCACGATGGCATCGCATTGGCCAAGACGTGAGGTCATGTGGTCAACGCATCACAACACGTGAGGTTCAAGACGAAACTACGGAAACATCTCCTCACCGCTCCAGCCACCGCCACCTCCGCTGAAATCAGACAGACATGGCTGGACGTGAAACACCCCTGCTGGGTTTTCTTTATACCTCACCCCTCGCTTGGGTGACGGCGGTCAGCCATCACGCTTGGGTGGGCAGGGTTGTAGTGCCCCTCAGGGCCTTAGGGGAGGGGCGTGTATGATTGCCATATGGGTTCAGAATGGACATACAGGGGAACATGTGAGCCAAGCCCATCCCAGATTGTCGATAACATTGCTTGTCTGACCGCATTGTTCTCACCGACCCGATTGTTCGCTACCATCGCAATACTGGCCTGTCGAAATGCATTGGACTGGATTGCCGGTACACCGGTCTTGAAGTCAGCTCCAGCACGTGTGTGCTGGTAGAACAAACCACAACTTCACACAATGTCCTGAACATTAATCACCACACACAAACGGACACATGGACACATACACACCACTTGCTCTCAGTGTCATTACTGTAACCATACGTAGTTAATTGCCCAACACCTACAACCACCGAGTGTTGTGTAAACATGTTAGCATCAGACTGTTAGCGGTCGCGTCCATGGTGCCATTTTGCGCAGTTGGATGACCAGCGGACTAGAAGGCCGTTTGGACATCGTTCTCGATATCATCCCCTGTCTTATTATGGTCTTTATGGTTTTATGGACTTGCTTCTGTTACGGCTCGCCCGTCCTCGCCTCCACGCCCGCTCCTTTCTCCTCCCGCTACACCCCCTGCACGCTCCTCTGCGGAGCGGCGCTGACGCTGCACACTGCGCGAGTCCCCGCACCGGATCCCAGTTCCCAATCACCGCACCTGTCCCTGATCGGCAATCACCACCCGCACTACAAGAACCTGGCCGGCGCACCACTCGGCGCCAGATCGTCCCCTAAGCTACAGGTGGTAAAGTATACTCCAGATACCCCATCCTGCAGCAGTTATTTCTAGCCGACTTAATGTCACGCCGTTGTTGCGCTCAGCCTGTGTTTGCCTCACCCGGGATCTCTATCCCTCACCCCGTTTTTTTCTTCTCACCCCTCCAGCGTTCTGGACCTCCCCGCTGAGCTGGAGCCAGCCCGCAGAGTCCTGCCCGGATCCCCATAGTCCACGTGGCATCTTGTGTGGCAATCCCTTTTGTTTTTTGAATTAAACCGCCCTTTGGGCCTGTCTCTCAACTACGCCTTCTCTGTTGCTGTGCGCCTGGATCTCACCTCCACACCACCCCTAACAGCTTCTCTGTATTATAATTATAATGAACTCTCTGGTATTATAGGCAGAGATGTGTGAATGAAACCATGAAGTATAAATATAATTGAGAGTAATGGCTTGCTGGCAATCTGACATGTTTTTCATCTCATGGTTGTCACATACAAAAGTTGTCATGGGAACCAATTTTAACCTAGACATGAAGGGTAATGAAATGATGCATCTCAGATAATGAAGTGGTAAATTGTATCTGCGTTTAACATATCCAAGAACTCGTTTGCAAAAATGTCCTTCAAGTTGTCACCAGACACAACTGTTCCACATTGAACTACAATACCCACAATTCCAAAACAGCTCTAAATCTAAACTGCACTAGCAGATTGGAATGTATACTGTTACGTCCCCCACACTTGTGTCCGTGTATTGGTCTGTGTTTTCTGTTCTGTTCCTCTGTTTCCCCCCCCCAGGTGTCCTGTCAATCAAGCCCACCTGTGTCCAATCATCCCCCTGCCCCTGTCTGCCAATCAGAGGGCGATCCGTCGCACATATCTGTACTCTGTGTTTGGGTGTGAGGGGAGGAGATATATATGCTGTTGTTAGTTAGTTTGTTGGGTCTGTATTGTTTGCAAGAGTTTGGTGTTATGGCTGGATAGGTGCAAGGCTACATTCTGTCAGCGTGAATCTCCTTTATATTATTTTAGACATGTTTTTCTTATTTTAGATATTTTCCCGATATTCAAGAGTAATCTGGAAATGTGTTGAAATATCAAAGCGAATTTATAAAATAAAAAAAAATCAATGGTGAACTGATCAACATAGGCTCTGTCGCGGACCACCAGGGGGCCGCAGACCCCCGGTTGAAAACCCCTGGTGTAGATTATTGTTGCACTAGATTAGGACTGCACGTTTTGGTTTACGATTTCTTTGCTTTGGCACCGCTCGTAGTTCCCTTGTTCCCTGTGGCGTTCTTTTGTATAATAAAAATATTATTCCTTTTACTCGAACCTTGCTTGGACTACTTGTGTTGCCACGCCACACACCCTGCTCTGCGCAGTGTTAGGCCTTTCATACAATCCTAGACAATTTCCACCAGAAGGGTCGTAACATGAGTGGGGGCTCGTCCGGGATCTTAAACTGGCTGGATTTCTGGCTGGGTTGTCCCAGTAGTGCCCAGAGTTGTGGTGTGTGCGTTGCGCACAAGGTATAGTTGAGGTGCACGCATTGGGTTTTGCGCGCAGTGGTTTTGACGGCGTGTTTACAGGTGGTTTAGGTGAGTGGAAGTATATAGTAGGGTAGCCATGGCTTCTTTTGACGTACAGGACTTTGTGAATGATCCGTCTATGGATCGGCTTGACACATGTCGGAAAGTTGATCTATTTGCCATTGCGTCCCACTTAGATTTTCCGGTTTCAACAACCCTCGTTAAGGCGAGGCTTAAGGAGCTTGTCGTGGGTATGTTAGTGGACAAGCAGGTGCTTGGTCAGGTTGAGGCTGCTACTGCTGCTCCCGTCTCTTTTGAGTTACAGCAGGATGTTACTCCTGAGGCTAAGCCCCCTGGTACCTTGCCTCGTTTTAGCCCTCTTTCCTCTACTGTGTCACACTCTGGATCGGGTATTGATGCACATATCAAACTACGCGTATCCCGCATGCACCTTGAGGCGCAGGAGAGAGAGAGGAACGAGTATAGTTACCGGCTGGAGATCCGCAGAATGGAAATAGAGCCGGAAAAAATGAGAAAATTAGAGTTGGAAGCTGTTAATACTGGGTAATCTGGGCGCCCCGGTGGCTCACCAGGTTAAGGCGCGTACCATAAGGCTAGTCCTTGCAGCGGCGCGGGTTCGAATCCGGCTCGTGCCCTTTGCTGCATGTCTTCCCCTATCTCTCCCACCTTTCCTGTCTACATACTGTCCTCTACAATAAAGCTGAAAAAATGCCCTCCAAAAAAAATAACATTTTAAAAAAAAAAAAAATACTGGGCAATCTGTATCCACTCACTCGGCTGGGGCTAGTTTTGATGTGAGTAAGCATATAGCCTTGGTACCTCAGTTTCGTGAGACAGACGTAGAGTCATACTTTAGTGCATTTGAGCGCATTGCTGTTTCGCTGCGCTGGCCTAAAGATGTGTGGTCTCTTTTGCTTCAGTGCAAGCTGACGGGAAAAGCCCAAGAGGTTTTGTCAACGCTATCGTTAAAAGACAGTTTATCATATGATATGGTAAAAGCTACAGTTCTTCGGGCATATGAGCTTGTGCCGGAGGCATACAGGCAAAAGTTTAGAGGTCACAAGAAAGCTCAAAGCCAAACATTTATGGAATTCGCTCGGGAGAAGGAAACTCTTTTTGATCGCTGGTGCACGGCCAGCAAGGCAACAGATATTGGGTCTCTCCGCGAGTTGATATTGATGGAGGAATTTAAGAATAGTGTATCAGAGCGTCTGGTTACCTATTTAAACGAATAGAAAGTTCTGTCGTTGGCACAAGCAGCTGTGCTCGCAGAGTTTGTGTTGACTCATAAACATGTCTATGTGTATTCTCGGAATGAAGGCAGGTCTCCTCCGTCTTCTTCCACTACTGTGTCAGCCGCGGCTCCTTCCTCTTACAAGGAAGAACGAGAATGTTTTTATTGTCACAAGTCGGGCCATGTAATTGCAGATTGCGTCGTCTTAAAACAGAAATGTCAACAGCCCGTTAAGCAACCTAAGGGGGTGGGTTTAATATGTGCTGTTGCTCGTCCTGTGACAGTAATGCCTAAAGTGGTGGGTGACTCAGGTTTTCCCGATCCGTGTTACAAACCATTTTTGCTTGACAGACTGGTCTCACTGCCCAGTGATCCTAATTCTCAGCACCCCGTTCGTATTCTTCGAGATACTGGTGCTTCCCAATCTCTTATCTTGGCGGATGTGCTACCCTGGTCTGACGAATCCTCATGTGGATCGAGTGTGTTAGTTCAGGGAATAGAAATGGGATTTGTACCAGTGCCGTTGCACAATTTGTACTTGAACTGCGAATTAGCAAGTGGAGTGTTTAGAGTAGGTGTACAACCTTCCCTACCAGTGCAGGGAGTGTCGTTTATATTGGGGAACGATCTGGCAGGAGGTAAAGTGTTGCCTACCCTAGAGCTGTTGGGGAACCCAGAGACTCAGACCGATAACTTGGGCTGGAGTTTCCCTGAGGTTTTCCCAGCCTGTGCTGTCACACGTGCTCAGTCAAGAAAGCTGGGTGATGTTGTTGACTTGGCTGCCTCTTTCTTAGCCCCAGTATTTGCCACAGATCAATCAGAAACATCAGAGCTGGTTGATGACAATGTTGCTTGTGTCAGAGAGTGCTCTGAAAGCAAGGGTGCTGCTTTGCACTTACCTGTCACACATGATCAGCTAGTGGCTTCACAGAAAGTGGATGCTACCCTTGAGAAGTGTTTTGCTGCTGTTACTCCAGTGGGAGTTAATAAAGAAAACATTGTCTACTTTATGGAAAGAGGCCTTCTGAAGCTTAAGTGGACTTCTCACCCTCGTTACGGACGAAAAGGGAGTGTGGTACGTCAAATTGTGATTCCAGTAGCATACTGTCAGCAGGTGTTGTCCCTTGCTCATGACAACTTGTGGTCTGGCCATTTAGGTATCAGAAAAACCTATGATCGTGTTCTTAGGCACTTATTTTGGCCAGGATTAAAAAAGATGTTTGCCCATTTCTGCCATACATGTCACACTTGTCAGGTTACAGGAAAACCTAATCAGGTTATTCCTCCGGCTCCACTCCATCCGATACCAGTGATGGGGGAGCCATTTGAGCGTGTGCTGGTGGACTGCGTTGGACCATTACCTAAGTCCAAATCTGGGAATGAGTTTCTATTGACTATCATGTGCGCTGCTACTCGTTATCCCGAGGCTATACCTCTTAGGAGAATAACGGCTCAGTCAGTGGTGAAGGCTCTAGTCAAGTTCTTTTCTACCTTTGGATTGCCGAAAGTTGTGCAGACAGACCAAGACAGATCAAGTCTAAAGTGTTTGAGCAGGTGACGAAGACTCTGTCCATCACTCATCAGATCTCCAGCGCCTACCATCCTGAGTCACAAGGCGCTCTAGAACGTTGGCACCAAACCTTTAAATCTGTGTTACGAAAGTACTGCCTAGAGACCGGCAAGAACTGGGATGAAGGTGTTCCTTTTGCCTTATTTGCAGTGAGGGAGATTGTGCAGGAGTCTCTCGGATTCAGCCCGGCTGATCTTGTGTTTGGTCACATGATGCCTGCACGTTCGCTAAAGAGGTTCTCTCCTCCACACAAAAGAGGGTGAAGCATCATTTTGACCAGAAGGCTGTTCCCCGTTCTCTGAAAACCGAAAACCAGGTTTTGGTTCTATTACCTATTCCTGGTTCCTCATTCTCTGCGCGGTTTTCCAGACTGTACTTTATTGAACGTAAGTTAAGTGAAACTGATTATGTTGTCCGTACTCCAGATCGGAGACGCCAGTCCCGTGTTTGCCACATAAACATGCTGAAGCTGTACCATCCTAGAGAAGACCCCCATACAGGTATAAAAGATGAGATTGCAGGGCCCGCTGTCGTATCTGCTGTACCTGTGGGTTTGCTGACAGGCAGTGATGTTTGTGATGGTGATGACGATGTTGAGTTGAGAAATGGTCCCCAGCTGACACCTCGATTAGAGAATTCAGAGATGTTAAAGGCTCTTCCTTCACATTTAGTTCACCTGGACAAAGAACAGGAAACTAATATCATATCCACCCATTTAATGTTATGACCCTTCTGGTGGAAATTGTCTAGGATTGTACTAAGGGCCTAACACTGCGCAGAGCAGGGTGTGTGGCGTGGCAACACAAGTAGTCCAAGCAAGGTTCGAGTAAAAGGAATAATATTTTTATTATACAAAAGAACGCCACAGGGAACAACGGAACTACAAGCGGTGCCAAAGCAAAGAAATCATAAACCAAAACGTGCAGTCCAAATCTAGTGCAACAATAATCTATACTGTCACAGAAACCGGATCCTAAGCTACACTAGATCTAATAACTACAGGGTGTGGCATCTACTCCTTACCTGGTGGATTGTAACAAACGTAAGGCTACGTGGTGGAAATGTAAACCCATGGGTGTCTTACCTATTCCCCTTCCCTGTGCGTGAGGCCAAAACTAAACAAAAACACTGTAACGAGTACAGACTACTAAACAAGGAATAGAAACAATCGATCTTAATGGAGGACGAACTTCACAACCCACAACACGACTCTTAACACACCAACACAAAACTCTTGCGAACAATATAGACCCAACAAACTAATGAACAACAGCATACTGTATATATCTCCTCCCCTCACACCCAAACACGGAGTACAGATATATGCGACGGACCGCCCTCTGATTGGCAGACAGGGGCAGGGGGATGATTGGACACAGGTGGGCTTGATTGACAGGACACCTGGGGGGGGGAAACAGAGGAACAGAACAGAAAACACAGACCAATACAAGTCCCCCACACAAGTGTGGGGGACGTAACATATACATTCCAACTGTCACTCAAACACAGAATATCTCTCGTGCCGCATATAGATATATGTTAAAACAATCAAGTTAAGGCACATGACAAATTACTCTATCATGTGCTATATTATTATTATTATGTTGTCCATAAATATTATCTATAACACTACCTCTCATCTCCTCTCTTCATCATGTGCAATATTCTTAATGTCATGTCCAATAATATTACACTTCAATTGTTTTCGCCGTCGGAATATCTTATCTTGCCTCCATATTTGTATATTTTAACTGTAAATTTGTAAATCTGTTAGTTTATTTTTATTATTCTGTTGTTTCCATATTGTTTTATTGTACTGTATTGCTATGCAACCTGGCACAAGAATTTCTTTCGGGATGAATAACGTTCTATTCTTCTAAATATGCTCATTTGGGAGTGCTAAAAGGGAACCACAGCACATGCAGTTTTTAGGGATAATTTACGATTTTCTAAAATGAAACAAAGTTTTTGGGGAATGGGAATTGGGTCACAGATGTTGACGAAAAGGAGTAAGAACCCCGTCTTGAAAAGGAGGTCACTCTTTGCATTCTACATTTGCCCCAATTCCTTCCTTCCTTCCCTCATTCCCTCCTTCCCCCCTCCTCCCTCTGAACACCAACACAGACCCCGTTGTGGCCTATGAATGGAAAACTGTTCGAACATGTTGGCAGTCAGTGGGTGTGACTGCAATGTTACTGACTCACAAGTACAAGGTGGTAATGTGCACACAATAGTTGAGTACATAGTTATTCGAGTAAAGATTAATAATAGTGTAGAGAGTATACACCAGCACCAAAACCAAGTCGAGACAGTGTGGAAACGGCCATTGAGATGTTGCAAGAGAAAAAAAGAAGAAAGCCAAACTCACAAAAGCTTCAATGGATTATAGGATATTGTCGTGGCTACTGTGGTCCACTACCAATTGAAAGGGCCTGGGTTCGATCCCCAGTGTGATCCTCACCTGCTCCTTAATGTCATGTATCTCATTCACTGTGAGTCGCTTTGGTTAAAAATGTGTCTGCTAAATGACTAAATAGTGAAGAAGAAGATTTCTAATAATAATTTAAAAACATTTGGTTTTTCGTGATTCAAAAGAAATCAAACGTGTCGAGTATCTACATTTGTCTCAACACCCTTCGTAAACTAATGTCACTTTATGCAAATTAGAAAATAGCATATTTAGCAGCGTCTACTCCACCATTTCCACCCTTCATAGGCCAGAAAAAGACAGTATACCAACTCAGCGAGCTTGCCTCGTGGCGGCCATGTCAGAAGGGTTGGAACACGAGTGGCCCGAGGCCATTGGAAAACAACATCATGAATAACCTTTCCAAAACGAAGAAAGACAACGGATGGCATTTTGTGATTCACGGCCAACTGAAAGTCACTGGAAAGATAAATGTGTCTGAGCTGGTGTGATAACAAAGCTCTCTTGCTGGTAAGTCTAATTGGATCATAGGGTGGACTCAAACCTTTTATGTGACCATTTTGTGTGACCTTTTACCTCCTTCCTATTCTTCTCCAAAGTATTTTTTTATTGTAATGTGCTTCTTCATATTTGTGGTCAAATGTGGTCAACTTTTCCTACAGAGCTCATCCAAAAATTAGCTCTCTACAATCCCACACATGAAAAACGCACAGGATGGCGATAGTACAAGAAAGAGAGTAAATGTAAAGTTTCATTGGACACACAATTCAGGATGATTTAGCTGGTCTAGCTGGTCTTTGCTTATAGCAAAATAAAAATCGTAATATTGCTTTCCTCAGCAGCTTGTCTATTCTGTACAAATGTATACTATTCTACTCTGTTCTGCTGAGATGAGAGCATTTCAACCCTCATCAGTGAAACTATTTTTTTCAATTCATTCTTTTTCTCCTCGTTTCCTACTACCTTTGACCCTCCATGGACTGAAGGTTGATCCAAGCAAAATCGTTTCCGATATTTACAAGGACTTGTGTTTACGTTGAAAGGTTTCTTACGACCACTAAAACAATCAGTATCCTTCCATGGAACCTCTAGCCCCTCTTGGTCACAGCATCCTGAATCTCCCCATCAGCAGCCTGAATATACATAGAATTCATGGTGACCCGTACAAAGGAGGTCTCCCAGACTGGCATCCAGGTCAGAACAGGTTCAGCGGTGGAAGGCAGTGGAGGCCGTCGAGGGCGGAGAGTGTCAGCTGAGACACAGCGCTCTGGAGGCCATGGTGAAGGCCTTGGTAGTGACACAAACCACGCTACATCAAGGAGAAGGAGAAGGACAGGAGGGCCATGTTAGTAGGAGGTGCGATCGTTAGTTGGGGAGGAGTGAGCAAAGATGGGAGCAAGCGGCGGAGTGAAAGGTGTCATGTATTAATACCTTTCTGGGATTAATACATATTATCTTGTCTTAACAAATCTTTTGGGCTACTACTTGCCCACCCACCTACCTATGACGTACTTCTCTCTACTGTCTCCAGCTTCCTCACCATCCTCATCCTCCTTGACCTCAGTCAGTTTCATCAAGCATTCCATCCTCCTCACACGCTTGCAGTACTCTGTCTGCATAACCGACACCACCCTCTCCTGGCTTAACTCTTCTCTCTCTGACAGACAATCAATACATCTCCATAAAGCACTTCAAATCCTCCACCGCACCAGTCAACCATGGCATCCCCCAAGGTTCAGTGCTTGGTCCCCTCCTCTTCATTCTGTTCCTCTTGGACACATCCTCCGCCATTACCACCTCCGTTCCGACTAAAAATTTTAACCTTCCTCCAAAGTCATCGCCTCAGCCGCCCACATCGATCCTCCCCACCTGCCTTGCAGACATTAAAATCGCTGATGCTAACTGCAATAAATCTGAAATCCTCATCATCAGCACAAACTCGCTTCGCCCGCTCCACCCACACCTTCTCACTCAACATCAATGGATCTATTGTCACACACCCCACCCCCCCCCCCCCCACCAAGGTCTGCAACCTTGACACCATCCTTGATCCCATCCTCTCGTTCCTACCTCACGTGTAATGGAAAATGTCCATAGGGCCTCTCCGAGGGCATAATGTTCCTTGAATAGGTTGTCTTTACAACAGACATACCTTAGCTTTGCATATCATAAAGGCGATTCCCTCCAGTCATGAAGATAAGCAGCTCGGGTGGGAGTTGGTTCACTGTAAATATTTCTACAGGGGACAGGAATCGCTGATGGTTATCACAAGAAGCGTCGTCTTGTCAATGCTTGAAACTCTTTGTGTTGTGATCGAAGGAATTCGGTCCCAGGAACCCCTGGGGGTGAAAATTGTCCTTAAAAGGGACAAGTGAATATCTGTTTGGCACTCACTCTGCTAGAGAGGAGTCTGGTGAATGCATTCATTAAAATACTCTTAATTTCTACAAGTATTGTGTTTACTTCAGTTTGAAGATCTCATTGCCCTAGATGCAATTATTGAATTGCCACGACAATTTGGGGGCTCGTCCGGGATTTTTAACTTGAGAGTCTTTTCAGCCTCGTCTCCCAGGTGAACCGTGCACCGTGCAGTGACTGTAACCAGCATACTGGAGTGAGACGAGGGCGCCTGGGAGATGGACTGAGGGTATCTCAATAAGAAATCCTGAGGGAAAAAGAACACGGCAGGTGAGATCAATACTTGTGTAAATTAATGTTTGCTATTTCTAGGAAAATAGTGTGGATTAGAACTGGTTCGCTATTTTTAGGAAAATAGTTTGTGGGAAAAGGCTGACAAGTACAAGGTACGAAGACTCGCTATATTCGCTAAAGGACCGACGGGTTTATTAATAGTTTTGGAAACATTAATCGAATAAAGATTAGGTATCCCGTAGGTTACTAGGATCGAGGTAACAGTACGGTAAAGCGAGCGGGATCCGATAGGGAATGGAACAAGAGTGAACCGTACCGGGATTGAGGTACTGCGAGGCCTTGATAACTAATAGAAGATAACTAATATATAGTAAAGATAAAAGCGCTCAAAGAGGGAAAAAAAAATAATAATAATAATAATATATATATTATTCTGCTCTTGCTCTCGATTAGGTTAGCTTAGCAGATAGCTAACATGAAGTTGGTCCATTGAAATAAAGGCCCAGGACACGTGGAACGGTTTAGGCCTTTGATAAGGTTCCTTCTTTACTTCCAAAACTGTAAAACTGTAAATAGACACAAAACATGACTTTACAATCTGCTCATTCAAATGGACATACAATATACAAAGCTACGATAAGCTAAGCAATGGCACTAAACAAAGGAGTGGCTATTAACATAAGACTTTGTAATCCCGCTAGCTTCAATGCTAATTTTACACTGCAATTCAATGAGAAATGCTACCGCGATTAGCATTGGCGATCTACAAATAAACCTAAACATTCCGAAATCAAAGAAACATAAATGTTAAACCACAGAAATGATTCGAATGCTTCAAACATTAATACTCACAGACTGAGACTTTCTCTGGACAACCAAACAACGAAAGAACTGACATGCTGTGCTCTCTAGAATATTGCGTTAAACTAGGTAACATGGTAACTATGGTAACACAGGAGGGCCGAAACACAACTCACTCATGCAATGCCATTATCGACCACTAGCCGTCTAAAGCAAAAACAAACCGTGGGGGCAGAACACACCGTGGGGGCAGAACATATATAATAATTATAATAGGAGGGGAATAAGAAGAATAATAAGAATAATGGTAATATGAATAATAGTACAATTATTAATGATAAGAATAATAATTAGTAGGGTGCCCGGATCTAAAATGGGAAATAAGAATTCGGTAATAACCGGGGCTGCAAAGGTAATGTTGGAGAAACATGGTGAAATGGCACTAGAATGGTTACAATATTGGAGGAAAAAGGGTTTTCCAGAAATGGGGAGTTTATGTTTGGAGAAATTGAAGGAATTAGAGGATGTGTTATTAGAGTCAGAAAAGAAAAAGAAAATATGAAAACGTGTTGGTATGCATTTCATTTGTGGAAAAGAGAGGGTGAGTTGAGAGGAAAATTCTGATGAGGGACAAGCGAGTGTAGAGAGTGTAGGGAACTTTAATCTGTCTGTCATCCGTACTACAGATCTGGACTTGGACCGGACTGCCCCACGCCTGCGAGTGCTCCACTGTCTGCCGCCTCTGCCGCCAGCAGTGGCAGCAATAGCAGCAGCAGCAGCACCCAGCCTGTCTCCTGACATGGAGGAGGTCAAAACCTACACAGGAGATGACCACCCGCAGCCAAACGCGGACCCGGCGATCGGTTCAGCTGGCTTACACACCAACCAAAGCACCAGCAGCCGCGGGTCGATCGGGGGCTCAGACGGACACAGAAATTAAAGACGGAGAAGATGGACAGTTCCCCATGATTCAAGTTCTAAACCCACAGGACGGTAGCCCAGCATATGTCTTCCGTGCATGGAGACCGAGTGATATTAAGGACATGGCCGAATGTCTGCCGGACCCGTCCGTTGCGGGGGGGAATCGCTCGCCACGGCGATCGCTAAAATGGTCCAGCAACACGAACTATCCATCACAGAAGTGGGTCAAGTCTGTGTGAGCCGAATAGGCTTGCGATGGGGTCGCATGCAGGGCGACAGGCCTGCAAGAGACCAGACTCCGTACGAGGCGCCATCGAGACGCTCTGGACGCGGGGGATGAAAGTTTATCGGTGGTTGTAAAGAGACATTGTGTTGACAGGCATACCGCCAGACTCACTGTAGTGAGTCACGCCAGCCACACGGGAGATCTTAGAGAGAAACAGATGAACAAGAAGAGACAGAGGAGAGAAGCGGGAGATACAAAGCTTCAATTCGCCAACTAGAAGCGCTGACAAACCCTGCGCCTACCCGCCAATACAGAAATAAAAAAAAACCGCGGGAGACTGAGGTCGAGGACTTGGGAACCCAGAGAGCTGCTGTGGAGCTGAATACCCGAGGGGCGGAGGTGACGGATGCATTTGCATGGAGGTGTGGGGGAGCTGGTCCGGTCCAAGAAGGTCGTATGAGCACTGACACACACACCACCACACACAACACAATCAAAATGGAAAATAGGATGAAATCTAATGTGTAGATTAGGACTGAGTGTTATTTACACTGACAGGCCTCACGATCACCTCCGATGCAAGCTCGGCGAGATGCGCACCAGAGTGTTCTTATACGTGGGACTTGTTGACAGAGAGATCAGAGGAACAGCTGACATACTGATAACAGATACACATCACTGCATGCAGGGTCAGCCAGAGGTACAATATATGTCCACAAATGATTCGCATATTACTGCCAGAATATCTTATGAGGGGCGGTTACCAGAATTTGAAGAATTATGGTTTAATGGGGCAAATACAACGCCAACGTTAAAGGGGAAGTTTGCTATGAGAAATTTAGCATGTTAAAAAGTGTCCTCCAGTGAGGAAGTTGAGAAGTTTTATAGGGTTGCTGGAAGCAGAACCACATGGGTCCCTAGCAAAACCCCCGACACGGACATGGTCCGAACTGGGTCATGGGTGTCAAGGGGGGGGGACACATGTTGATTGGAGAGCAGATGGCCCAGAGTGACAATACACCAAATGGGCGACAGTAGGGAGGAGTTGATGCTCCCACAGATGACGTTGGAGGACCCACGATTGGCTGAGGTCCCGTCCAACCTGTGGACTAGGAATAAATATGACGTGGGCCACATAAAAGATGTGGAGCCGAGTGGTATCTCCCAAATCTGCTTGCAGGCCCAGACAACCCCAGTGCAGGTTACGCCAAGAGGCAATTGATGGTATCACACCTGTGTTCAACTCATTGTTGGAAGCCGGTGTGATAGTTCCGTGTCCAAATTTCACCATGTAGTATTCCCAATATTTCCTGTGAAAAGGCACCCGTTTGCAGGACAAAACTCATGGTTTGGTTTGTCCAAAATTTGAAAAAAGGTAAATGATGCAGTGCATCCAAGGACACCCATTGTACCAGATCCGCACACCCTATTAACACAGGTACCTGAGAATTACAAATGGTTTACAGTCGACTTAGTAAACGCGTTCTTTAGCATACCGGTGGATCCAGCAAACTGAAATTGGTTTGCTTTTTAAATTTATGGGAAATCATATACGTGGACTAGAATGCCACAGGATTATTGTGAATCACTAACTATATTTTCTGCAGCGCTGCATTACAATTTGGCTCATCTAATCCTCCCGAGGGGGGGGGAGCACACTAATTTAGTATAGAGATGACCTCCTGGTGTGTTCTCCAGATCATGGAGGTGTGAACAGGATACCATTGTGTTGTGAAGGTAATTAGCCAGCCAGGGCCACAAGGCCAGTTTAGCTAAGCGACAGGTTGTAACACAAAAGGTACCGTATTTTTCGGACTATAAGGCGCACTTAAAATCCTGTAATTTTCTCAAAAATCGTCAGTGCGCCTTATAATCCGGTGCGCCTTATGTATTAACCTCGAACCGATTTTATGTGGTACACGGCGCTCAAAAATCTGTCAAGCCGCACCGCTTGATGGATTGTCGGCGCATTACGGCTACCGCGGCATAATACTTGATTGATTGTCCGCGCATTACGGCTACCGCGGCGTAATACTAGCCTTGCGGAGTAATACGTACTGTGCTTCAACATACCGGTAATATTATGGTGTGTGTATAAGGACTAGAGGACTGCGCGGGCCTGGAAAGTAGGCCCTAGCCCGGCCCTGGCCCGAGAGAGTGAGGCCCCAGCCCGGCCCGGCCCGCCACATTATTAGAACTCTCAGGCCCGAATTAAGCCCGACATTTTTTTAACCTCCCATATTTGCGACTAATGTCGCAAACTAGACTTGTTGCCCAGATGCGACAGGTCTAGTTATAGACTTCCGACCTTATTTGAGCACTTTAAATGGCATAAGTGGTTATATTTAGTTTCATTTAAATTTTAAGTTATTTTAGGAAAATGTTTGAAGCATTTTGTAGGCAGTTAAATAATTTTTTTTATTTTCTGAAGTGAGTGACGAGCAGCTGCGCGGCGATTAACAGTTGATCCATTCGCTACATATCAGATCAATGTTGAATAGGTTACAAAAAACAACTATACAGCGTATATCAGTGTTTATTATTAAACGTAGCCTATAAAAACCATTGGAACAATAAGCACACGGAAGTGCGGAGAAACAGTTACGCTATTATTAACAGAGAAAACAGCTTGTCTTACCCGAGTAAGCCTTGACTAAAATAAAATTGACCAAAACAGGCCATTCCCAGAAATAATAATTCAAGGGCGTAGTTTTGTGTTTGCGACATTGGGTCCACAACAACGCTAATATCACAGATATTGCATGGGGGTGTGCGGGGTAGAAGCCCAATTTGCAGACTCGGACTCGGGGTTTTGTGGTGAATAAATGTCTTTATTACGTGTGAGAGGTAGATGAACAGACAGGCAGTGATGAAAGACAGCAGGTGATGACAGGCAGAGTAGAAATCCAATGTAATTAGATAGTACAACAGATGGACTCGAAACTGATGACAAAACATAGACAATTGCATCCACAACTCGTGGGTGGAAGCCGGGCTTTTATTGGTATTAATTGCAGATTGGACGCCGGAACAAGCGCGCAGGTTGCGCCAATCAGTCCAGGGGCGGCCGACTGGCGCCGGGGAGCCCGCTTAACGCTCCAGGGGCGGCATGGCGCCGGGAGCCGGGGCCACATGGAGATCGTGACAGTACCCCCCCCTTCAACGGGAGCTCCTGCGCGACCCACCGATGACGGGCCGGCACCGTCGGGAGTGGACGACCGAGCTGGGTGGAGCGAGCAGGACCATCCGGCGGACGACCCGGAGGCTGGGGGAGCCGGCAGGAACGCCCAGGCGGCGGCGACCCGGAGGCGCGGAGGCCGAGCAGGAACCTTCAGGCGGGCGACCGCGGAGGCTGGGTGGAGGACACCGGCGCCGTCGAGCGGGGACCGTCGCCGGAGCGACTGGGCGCTGGTCAGCGCAGGGCGGACCTGGGAGCAGGACTGGTGGGACGCTGCCGTTGGTGCCAGCCAGAGGACTACGGACCAGGGATGGGGGCCGGACCTGGGAGCAGGACTGTGCGGCTGCCTGGTGCACCGGTGACAGGACAAGGGATGGGTGGGACCTGGAGCAGGAACGTGGTGCAGCTGCTGTTTGCAGCCGGAGACCAGGACCAGGGATGGTGGGACCTGGGGAGCAGGATCTGGTGGGCGCTGCGGTGGTGCAGCGGGACAGGACAGGGTTGGAGCCTGGAGCACGGTATGTCCTGCGGTGGTGCAGCCTCTGCCCTTAGGAGTGTCGCGTGGTTGCTTTTATCGTGTTTGGGCTCTGGAGGCTGGGACCTGGGAGCAGGGACTGGGGGCGCTGCTGGTGTCCGAGAACGGGACCGGGGACTCGGATGGCTTTGGGATCCTGGCAGTAGGACCGGAGGAAGCTGCTGTGGTACCAGCCGGGACCGGCTCGGGCTGGCTGGGACCAGTAAGCAGGACCGGCAGGAGCTGCTGTGGTCCAGCCGTGGACCGGGAACTCGGGCAGTGGCTGGGGACCATATCAGTAGGAGACCGGCAGGACTGCTGTTGGTCTCCAGCCAGGGGACAGGACTCGGTGTGGCTGGACCATGCAGTACGGGACCGGCAGGAGCTGCTGGGTCCAGCCGGACCGGGACCTCGGGTTGCGGGCGAGGGAGCAGTGGACCGGCAGGAGCTGCTGTGGTTCAGCCGGCGCGGGACTCGGTGGTGGCTGGGACCATGCAGTAGGGCCGCGGGAGGAGTGCTTGTGGTCAGCGGGACCGGGACTCGGCGGTGCTGGGACCATGCAGTAGGGACGGCAGGAGCTGCTGTTTTGGTCCAGCCGACCGGGACTCGGGTGGCTGGGACCATGCATTAGGACCGCAGGAGCTGCTGATGGTTCCAGCAGGGACCGGGACTCGGGCGTGGCTGGGGGACATGCAGTAGGGACCGGGCAGAGTGCTGTGTGTCCAGCCGGAACCGGGACTTCGGGTGGCTGGGCATGCAGTAGGGACCGGGCAGAGCTGCTGTTGGTCCAGCCCGACGGGGACTCGGGTGGCTGGGACCATGCAGTAGGGACCGGCAGGAGCTGCTGTGTGTCCACGCCGGACGGGATCGGGGGTGGCTGGGACCCATGCAGAGGGACCGGCAGGAGCTGCTGTGGTCAGCCGGCCGGATCAGGTGTGCTGGCGACCATGCAGTAGGACCGCATGAGGCTTGCTGTGTCCAGCCGGGACCGGGACCGGGGTGCTGGGACATGCAGTAGGGAACCGGCAGAAGCTGCTGTGGGTCCAGCCTGGGACGGGACTCGGGTGGCTCGGACCATGCAGTGAGGGACGGCAGAAGCTGCTGGTGGTCCAAGCCGGGGACCGGGACTCGGGTGGCTGGGACATCCAGTAGGGACCGGCAGGAGCCGAGCCGGGAGCATGGCCAGTGGCCGTGAGGTCCGTTCGAGTGCTCGCTGCAACTCGCCCTTGGTTGACGCCGTCGCCTCCACTTAGTACGGCGAATGCCCGGTCTGAGTCTGCTGGGTCCATTATTGGTCGGATTCATTCTGTCATGAGTTGGCAGTAGGGACCCAGTCGCCAGGATCAGGACTCCGGGGTTTTGTTGGATGGAATAAATGTTCTTTATTACTCGGTGAGGAGTAGATGAACAGACAGGCAGGTGATGAAACAGACAGGCAGGTGATGAACAGCAGGTAGAAATCCAAGTTGTAAAGTAGTACAACAGATGACGTTAACGATGAAAAACACTAGACAATGATCGGACAGCTCGGGGTGGGAAAGCCGGGGCTTTTATGCCGTGATTAATTGCAGATTGCGACAGCCGCGAACATAGCGCAGGTGGCCGCCAATGTCCAGGGGCGGCCACTGGCGCCCGGGAAGCCCCGCTAACGCTACCAGGGCGGCATTGCGCCCGGAGCCCGGGCCACGAGTGGAGATGCGTGACAGATATTGCGTCAAGAGCGAATTACGAACCGTGAGGTGTGGATATTGGTGGGACATAGTCCCCAGCGTCGCCCACTAAATTCTACGGCCCATTGCTAATAAATAAAAAAACGTCCAATCAACAAACAGTCGCGCTTAACATGGCAACAGTCTTTTTAGTCACTTTGCATCATGGAAGGAAAAATAATCGCCATCACGGTTCAGGGGCCGTCGCAGTTCCTCCTTCCATCTATTATCTTCCAGTGGCGCTGAACGACGCTCACTGCTGCTGCTGCTGCCTGCTTGTAATAAAGCCTCTTTGAATTTTAATTTTAATTTAATTATGAGGAGAAGAGAAAAAAAAGCCGAGCCCGTGCCGGCAATCCGAGCTAATGATTTGATAAATTGCCCGAGGCACCGACCCTCGGCTTGTACGGGCTTTCGGGCGGGGGGGCCCCGGGCCTCGGGCTCATTGAGGCTCTAATCCGGTTGCGCCTTAACGTATGAATAACCGTTCAGACAGTTGCGCCTTATAATCCGGTGCGCCTTATGTTCGAAAATACGGTACAAATTCCTGACCACATTCTCACCACAAGGTGGCAGATTCCCTTAGCAGAGGGGATTTAGAATTAAATCAAGCAAACCTTTATTACAAAGAAATGAATGATAGGATTCTTTGAGAATGACGGGCTACTGCAGACAGTGGATACCGAATTATGCAAATATTAGTACAGCCACTCCAGGACGTCACACATGGCCACGACTTCGACCCCGACTGACTCCTTGACGTGGACACCAGCAGCAGATCTGTGCTTCATATGATTAAATGAAAACCTTATGCCTGGACTACTTTTCAGTCTACTCAGACCTATACAGCCCTTCACAAGACAGTGGAGGGAACGAATGGGTATACTGATACTACTACAAGGCATGGGGGCCAAGGTTGTGTCCTACTTTGCCTATTTTTCATCAAGCTAGAACCCTGGGGCCAGCTGGTTCTACCACACTGTATCGAGGCAGTTGGCAGTGGCGGCAATGGCGGGCCGCCAGTTAGGGGCTAGTTGGTTAATGCCATTCATTATTGCTTGTAACCCACGGATGGTTTCATCTATTATGCTAAGTCAGAAGACATCACCACCTAACAGCATCACGATTTCCCGTCATATCAACAGTGTGTTGGCTGTCTATGTCAACGTTTGTGATTGCAGAGGTGTACAGTGTTGACACCGGCCACCCTGCTGCTACTCCGAAGGTGGGAGCCACACGATGTTGTGGTCAACAATAATTCGAACTGTTACACCACTGCTGGACCTGACAGTTACACCACTTAGCCACCGGGACCGATGTGTCTTGTATGTTGATGGTTCTTCTAGCCGAAAGACCCAACAACACGGAGTAACGAAGTGGGCGACTATTGCCATTCGCCACGCAGGGACTGCGTGTGGGATCTGCTACGGGCTACCCCCTACACCTATCAGCAAAGACAGAACCTTGACTGTTTGCCCTGACCAGACGCATTGCATACTATCGGGGGTAAACGATTACCATCATACAGACAGTATGCTTTTGGATGTTCGATTTCAGCATCTGTGGAATGCACAGGGTTCCTTCCACATTCCACAGGCGAAACGATTATCTTGCACAATTGGTTGCTACACCTGCAGAATGTATATACTCTTACCTGACTGCCATCTCTGATATTCATATGAAAACGCACACAGGGCACAAGACCTGTGTCTCGAGAGAACCGATGGCAGATGAAGGGGCTATAGCACTGCACAAAGCCCACGCTCGCCTCCAACCATGCAGATGGCACAACATAACGCCTCGGTCACGATTGAGGAATTGGCGAAAAGCTCAGACCAGGGCCATGCCACGCAGACCGTGGTTGTTTTGGAAATCAGCTTGGTGCAGGAGTATCGCAATTGAGATTTTGGTATGGCCGAATAGGCGGCCATGCTTACCTTAAATGTTTTGTTTCCTATCTACGCCTATTCATGACACACGGACAATCATGTGTCAAAGGGGGAATGATAGATAGCATTCAATCGGCCATTGGTTACACACAAGGATTTTCAACATTCTAATTATGCATACAAAAAAATGCAAAATGCTTGTGCCAAATCCATATGAGGGAAAGAGATATTTGTTTTAGTAATCGGTAGAACATGTTGTCCAAATGCGATTGAAGTATTTCCCCAGCAGGGGCGGCTGACTTTTTCGCCGTTCCTAAGGCCTTCATCACAGAAATTCATTCCGAGATGGGGAATAACAGAGCGAAGGTAGGGACTTATCCCCTATGAGCGGTCTTGATGGGGCGACGCATGCCAATAGGGACACGAGTTGCATCACACGGACAGCCAATATGAGTACAGAAAACAATTCCATCACAGCAATGATTATATTACGTACAACATTAT
Source organism: Coryphaenoides rupestris (assembly GCA_002895965.2). Lineage (NCBI taxonomy): Eukaryota > Metazoa > Chordata > Actinopteri > Gadiformes > Macrouridae > Coryphaenoides > Coryphaenoides rupestris. Next base: position 11,601 of record PIJE02001877.1, on the reverse strand, counting down.
TGATACTGTATAATTCTTTTCGAAGTCTGCCCAAAAAACCATCCGCTCACAGGTTAAGGAGGCCTTCATCACCATCCAAAGATCCATGACCTACTACCAGGAATTGAAATCAGTGGGTAGGAAGGGACTATCGGAGGAGGCCTGGCACTCACCAAGGGTGGTTGGGACCATTCAAGTCCTCGCTGGTCACCTCAGGCAGCCGGTCAAGGGAGCTTGAAAGGGCTACCTGATCATGCCAGCCACCTGTAAACGGCGCACCCACCGTGTGGACGACCAAACCGACAACCATAAGGGTTCACGACGGACCATCAGGCCCCTGACAACGGGCAGATTGGACCACCAGTTGCCACCGACGCGTCATCAGGAAGAGTACCCCCCAGACCGCGAGACAACTCTACTGGGGATTCATCTCCTCTTCGGCGTCACTGTAAGGTCCCAGCCTGTCCTGACATACAGCCGGTCGACAATGAACGGACTACGCTTTCCACTTGGAATCATACCTTCAAGGGTATCGATAATAGCTTTGAGATACCCTCCTGAGTGCAGCCAAGGCACATTTGGAATTAAACAAGATAGGCGGGAGATGGACCACGTTCCGTCTCCTCCGGAAACCCCTAATGGCATGTCCCGTGATCCATGTGCTAAGCCTCAGCAATGCGTGCTTGCTATCGGTCCGGGTTGGTCACAATGAATTCCATGAATGTGGACTGATCATGGATAAAAGAAGAATGCGACAATATTTCTCACTACCCACTGAGGCCCTTCAATGTAAAGGTACTATGCGACTCGTGGTACTGCAACCCAGAGCCGGCTTAGACTACCTTTTAGCGGCTGCAGGTGGTACATGTATGATAATAGATATGGAATGTTGTACTGATATCATTGACACATCTGAAAATATCACTGACATTTTAGATGATATGCGCAAGAACATTGATCCGTTGGGCGAATGGTTAGGAAAACTAGGTAATTCCATTCTGAAGTATGTGCTCTATGTGGTAGTCATACTACTCTTCATAGTATTCATCACCTGTTTCAAAAGAAATGGTCACAGAGACAATGATGATGAATGTGCTTGTGAATGACCTTTCCAAATATCCACTTCCTGACATAAGAATTGAACATGAACCATTAGGCTGATCTCAAATGTATGATTATTATTTCTTCTAATTACTTTTTGGTTTTATGTTAGATCTTCTGAAATGTTGCTGATTTTAGCGTTATAACGATAAGCTACCTCAATCCACAACTAAATCTCAGGGTTTCAGTTTAAGAGATTGCTGCTGTAAAGTATACTTGAATGTTTTCATGCTCATTATGTAAGACACTGCTTGTAACTCCACTTGTTATGCAAGACACTTCCGTCTATGATGTCATTGACAAATAAGTTTTACCCCAAAAACAATTTTTTCCCAAAAAGGGTTTTTATGAGGAGGGTATGGCATGATCTTTACTCTTTTCCTGTAATTGGGCCATTAGGACAGGAAAGGAGAAGTTTATCAAGTCGTACCCAGTAACAAAGGACTCAGTCTCTGCTAAGAATCACTATGTGGTCAGAGTAACCGACTTCTAAGTTGCACTATATCAGGTATGACGGTGGATTGTGTGATTATAAAATAATCAAATGGGGGAGTGTAATGGAAAATGTCCATAGGTTCCTCTCCGAGGGCATAATGTTCCTTGAATAGGTTGTCTTTACAACAGACATACCTTAGCTTTGCATATCATAAAGGCGATTCCCTCCAGTCATTAAGATAAGCAGCTCGGGTGGGAGTTGGTTGACTGTAAATATTTCTACAGGGGACAGGAATCGCTGATGGTTATCACAAGAAGCGTCGTCTTGTCAATGCTTGAAACTCTTTGTGTTGTGATCGAAGGAATTCGGTCCCAGGAACCCCTGGGGGTGAAAATTGTCCTTAAAAGGGACAAGTGAATATCTGTTTGTACTCACTCTGCTAGAGAGGAGTCTGGTGAATGCATTCTTTAAAATACTCTTAATTTCTACAAGTATTGTGTTTACTTCAGTTTGAAGATCTCATTGCCCTAGATACGACACACGTCAACAAGGTCACAAACAATGCACTTCTTCCACCTCGTGAACATCATCTCCGCCCCTCCCTGTCCACACTCATCCACTTCCAGATGTGGCTACTGCAACAGAATCCTCTACAGTTCACCTCATAAAACCGTCAATACAGCACACTTCAATATGTCCAGAATCCCGCCGCCTGCATCGTCACCTCCACCCACCTTCGAAATCACCCACCTCCCTGTCCTTCAAAACCTCCATTGGCTCCCGGGTAATGATAGGATTCACTTTAAATTACTACTCACCACCTAGTCATGAATAACCTGGTCCCTCTCTTCCTCTCTGACCTCCTCCTGTACCACCAGACTGAAAACCACCAGGAACAAGCTCCGAACCTGGGGTCACAGGGCTTTTTCGGTTGCTGCACCCTCCCTCTGGAACGCCCTCCCCAACCACATCCGACAGGTCAACACCCTGCCATAACTCAACCCCACCTTTTCAATTTGCCTTCATCAATGAACCTCCTCCCCTTCACTCCCCTCCCTCTATTTCATGATACATCTAGTTTTTAACGACCCACTCTATATATGTATACACATAGCTATTAAATGAGCAAAAGTCTTCGAGTGTCATGGGAGTGAGCAGTAGGATTCAATCGCAGACTCAGGACTCGGGGTTTTGCAGTGTGAAGCGGTCTTTATTCACCGTGAGACAGACAGGTAGGCAGGTGAGGGACAGACAGGCAGGTAGTAATCCATCCGGGTTGTACGTCGAATTACAACAGGTAATCTGACAAAACCTAACAATGACAATGACACCTGTGGGTGGAAAGCCGGGGCTTTTATGCCGTGCATAATTGCTCATTGCGGACAGCCACGAACTTAGCGCAGGTGCCGCTAATCATCCAGGGGCGGCACTGGCGCCCGGGAGCCCCGCTAATCCTCCAGGGGCGGCATTGGCGCCCGGGACCCTGGAGCCACGATCGTGATCGTGACATCGAGAACTTAGAAAAGAGTGACACAAGATTAATATATTATTATTACAAGCAGTAGTCGTAATAATAGCGACAGACGCGGCCACATCTTCTGTGTCCGCTTTGGGAAAAAGAAAGCCTGTCAGAGAGTATTTGCTGACCGGGCTCCAGCGAATCAGACGGCACTGCAGGAATATCAGTGACCACAGCCAATGGAGTTTCTTAAGGCTGTCCACAAAGCGTTTTGTTAAAAGAGTTGACTTGTGGAGAAAAAAAAAAGGTCAACATTCACGTGGAGTTGGTACATATCAGCATATATACAGACGTACGCATTCGCTGTACTCAAACACACACACGCACGCATTTGCGTGCACACACAGGCACGCAAACACAGTCAAACACTCAAACACACACACATGCTCTCACACACACTTGTGTATCTGTGCACACACACACACACACACACATACAAAAACACACACACAGGCTCTTACACACAGACACTTGCAAACAGACACACACACACACACACAAACACACTCGCAAACACACACACTTTCTTAATAAATCTCCAGACCAGCGTGTGACTTTAACACATTCCCTCCCCGGTTTAGCCGTGCACGTGGCCCGCGAGCGGGCACGTGTCACACAAAAGAAACGCAGACGACTAGACAACGAGAGAGGTGGCGTTGAGGCTAAGCTACATCCATCACAGGAACACACTGTAGTCACTCCCAAAACCCCCCAGAACGGCACAACCACACACCCCCCATACACACACACACACACACACACACAAACACTTTTACTAGGTTCAATGTATACATTATATATATATTTATACTGTACGCCCACACAAACACACACATACTTGTATGCCACACAGGGCCGGATTAACGACCGGGCCGCCTGGGCCGCGGCTCGGGGGCCTCGAGCTCCCCCTAGCGGCGAGGGGCCTCCAATACGCTATGAAAGTGCCGCGTCATCACATAGTAACGAACATAGCAACGGGCCGATGGAGACAAACAATCACATCCAGCGTTGTCTCCAGTTGGTTTCGATGGCATCTCCACACTTTTTAGGGATGAAACTAAACTACTAAAGAAAGGTCAACTGGCTTACCACACAGCTCAACTTATTGCTTTCACTTTCTGTGGTACTGAGAGTTTTATATTTGGCAGCGTAAATGTTCGTATGAGTGATTAAAACTTACAATAACCGTCAATGGCGCTTAACAAGCTAATTTAACCGAATGACTGTTTGTCTCCAAGGTACGTTCTGTTTATGAAAATGATGTCATCACTTTCACAGCGTATCATCCCATCTATTTTTTAATATATTTTTATGTATTATTATTTATTTATGTATTTATTTATGTATTTATTATGTATTATTTATTAATTATTATTATTATTATTTTGGTGGGGGGGAATAATTGAGTGTGTGTTGAAATGCAAACCAAGTTATACCTACTGTATTTGCAAATAAAAATATGATTGATTGGTTTGCTGACTGTCTGTATCATGACGATAATGAGGGTGACGTGACACGTCAGGTCAGGTGACCGCGGGAATAGGATACCTTGCACTTGGCGCTGAAAGTTTATCAAGTAAGAGTAAGAGACAAAAAGTAAAACGGTGGGAAAGTGGAGCTGCTAAGTTAAAATCTAAACAGGAAAGGGAAAGAAAGAATTGCATTGGTTGTTTTTGGAAAACATTATTGTTGTGTCATTGTGTTTCTATGCCAGGATGTGTGATATGGTGGAAATCCTGTATGATAGGAAATACAGGTATTATTATTTGCTGAATATGCAGAATTAATTGATCCTAGCCTGTGTGTGTGTGTGTGTGTGTGTGTGTGTGTGTGTGTGTGTGTGTGTGTGTGTGTGTGTGAGAGAGAGATTGATGGAAGACTGAATCATAGAACTGTTGGTGGAGGTGGAGGTAGAACACCAGTAGGCTGTATTTGCATATTTGAGTACTGTTGGCTGCAACAGCAAAACCTATAGTGACACAGTTGGGCTTATACCATCATGTGGTGTGAATCCTGTATGAAGCTATCTACAGGTGTTGATATTGTCCTGAACGTTGTATGCTGTAGCCTGTCAGTGTAAATCCTGCACAAGTACAGGAGTTTCCAACAAATAGTATGCTAGTAGTGTATTGCGTACATGCGTGCACGTGTATGTGTGTGGGGGCCTCCACAACCACAAGAGTCTGGCCCAGGGGCCTCTGAATTCTTAATCCGGCCCTGATGCCACACTATATCGCGCATGCCATTTGTCCCTCTGCAGATCCACTGCTTGCTATGAAATTCCATTTCCTTGTCAACCGAGTGCCCTTGAGCCAAACATTGAATTATAACTCGCTGGATCGCATGCTGTAGCAGGGGTGTGTCCGTACTCACAACAACCATCACTGCTATTTGTGGCATCCTGATATTTGATGTAATTGACTAGCATTATACCTGTAGCCCCTCCCCACGCGTTTCACCTGAGCTACTCAAGGTTATAAAAGGAAGAGTACTCTATTTGCATGCAACATATTGTGTCTTACACCGACAACATTGAGGAATGTATTACAATATCAAGAGGACAAACAATGTTGTAAATACACTGGCGACGTACATATCGTTTAATAATTTAAAGTAAATTGTGTATTATTGCGTGATACTCTTGTATTCTTCATGCATACTACAAAACACATTTTCTGAGTTGTGTGCAAACTGTAAAACTGTGCTAATAATACAGATTTTGAAAGGGTAACTTTAACATCCTGAATAAATAAAGCAATAAGTAGGCCTAAGGAATAACTGTTACGGCTCGCCCGTCCTCGCCTCCACGGCCGCTCCTCTCACCTCCCGCTACACGCCCGTCACGGTCGTCGGCGCAGGCGCCAAGGCGGAGCGGCGCTGACGCGGCAGACATCGCGAGTTCCCGCACCGGGTCCCCATCCCCAATCAGCGCACCTGCTCCGGATCGGCAATCACAGCCCGCACTACAAAAGCCTGGCCGGCGCTCCACTCGTCGCCAGATCGTCCCCTAAAGCTACAGGTGGTAACGTATGCGTCAGAGACACCATCCTGTAGCAGTTGATCTAGCGGACTAACGTTACGCCTTGTTGCCTGTGTGTGCCTCAACCGGGATCTCAATCCCTCACCTTTTTTTTGTCTCACCCCTCCAGCGTTCCAGACCACCCCGCTGAGCTGAAGCCAAACCGCGGAGTCCTGCCCGGATCCCCGAACTCTGTGTGTGACACAATTTTTGTTGTGAATTAAAACCTCCTTTTTTGACTTACCACTACGCCTCATCTATTGCTGTGCGCCTGGGTCTCACCTCCACACCACCGCCTAACAGAACGATCTGGCCACTCGCAGACCCAGCCAGCATGGAAGGCCCCCCATCTCCCCTCGAGGCACAGCTCCAGGTCCAGGGCAGGAGGCTGGAGGAACTCACCCGCCTACTCGCGGAGGCAGCCGAGGCCGTCGCGGTCATCCGTCGGGAGCTCCGGGGACTCGCCGACGCACAGAGGGCCCAGACCGAGCAGCTGGCGAGCCTCACCACCCTGGTCCACACCCTCACGATCCAGGTCTCAGCTTCCCCCCAGGTCGGTGCGGCGGTTGCGGCTCCCGTGCCGAGGGCGTCCCCTGACCGGGAACCCCACATTGCCACCCCGGCTCCCTATGATGGGACATTCGCCCTCTGCCAGGAGTTCCTGATGCAGTGTGAGTATGTGTTCGAGCTGCAACCCATGTACTCCACTGCAGCCGCCCGCATCGCCTACATGGCGAACCTCACCACGGGGCGGGCTCGCCGGTGGGTCATGGCGGGACGCGAGGGCGCGGCCACGTATATGCAGGACTACCGGGCGTTCGTGGTGGAGTTCAAGACCGTCTTCGACCACGACGTCCACGGGCAAGACGCGGCCGCGACCCTCTCCGCGCTCCAGCAGGGCGCGAGTTCAGTGGCGGATTATGCAACTGAGTTCCGCATACTCACGGCTCGGTGTGCATGGAACAAGTCTGCGCTGTGCAGCACGTTCCGTCGTGGCCTGGGGGAGGACATGAAGGACGCACTGTCCGGGAAGGAGAGTCCCGGCACCCTGGATCTGCTCATCGCCCAGGCCATCCGCCTCGATGAGCGTGCCCGGGAACGAGAGCGGGAGAGAGCGCACCGGTCACAGGTCTCCGCCCGGCTGCCTGACTCATCCTTCCGTCCCGTCCCAGCCGCCCCCAGGTTCCCGGGGTCCACAGGTGAGGAGCCGATGCAACTGGGACGGGCTCGTCTCACCCCCGCAGAGTACGAGCACCGGAGGCGGCACGGGTTGTGCGTGTACTGCGCCAGCGCCGCGCATGTTGTCGCCTCCTGTCCGGAGGCGTCTGCCAGAGCACACCACCCCGAGACGCCAAGGGGAGGAGAGACAGCCACACAGGGGTACCAGATGAGTCGCCTAATTAACCCTCTCACCCTGACTAATGGCGCCAGGTTTTCAGCCACCCTCGCCTGGCAGGGGCAGAGACTCGCCGTCCTCATCGACTCCGGGGCCGACGAGAGCTTCGTTGATCGCTGGTACGCACAGGAGGCGGGCCTCCCGCTCTTCCCAATGGAGAAGCCCCTCTCTGCCTTCGCCTTGGACGGTCACCCCATGGGCCCCGTTACCCACCGGACCCAGCCCCTCACTCTCACGGTGTCGGGAAACCACGTGGAGACCATCCGTCTCTACGTCATCCACTCCCCCTGAGCCCATTCTTCCTGCAGCATGTGTCATCGGGGTGGTCACGATGGACATTGAGGGGGTGGTCAAGGAGGCTCAACGCACCCAACCCGACCCAGGCAACGGGCCCCCCCGCCGGTTGTTTGTGCCCGACTCGGTTCGGTCCCGGGTGCTCCAGTGGGGTCATGCGAGCAGGGTGGCATGTCATCCGGGAGTCCACCGCACACACTCCTTCCTGGCTTGGCGGTTCTGGTGGCCGTCTCTGGGAGCTGACGTCCGGGATGCTTCACACCAACCTCCAGCTGGATTCCTGCGTCCTCTCCCGGTTCCCAGCCGTCCATGGTCCCACATCGCCTTAGACTTCGTGACCGGTCTCCCCCCCTCCCGCGGGAACACAGTCATCCTTACCGTGGTCGATCGATTCTCCAAGGCGGTGCATCTGGTGGCACTCCCAAAGCTCCCATCCTCGGCGGAGACGGCTGAACTCCTCACTCAGCACGTTTATCGTCTCCACGGGCTCCCGAGCGATGTGGTGTCGGACCGTGGACCGCAGTTCACCTCCCAGGTCTGGCGGGCCTTCTGCAAGGGGATCGGCGCTACCATCCGCCTCTCCTCAGGATACCACCCGCAGACGAACGGCCAGGCGGAGCGTGCCAACCAGAGCCTGGAGTCCGCTCTGGGTTGCGTCTCGGCTCTCCACCCCACCTCCTGGAGTGGAGACCTGCCCTGGGTTGAGTACTCCCTCAACGCCTTGGTCTGCGAGGCCACCGGCAGGTCCCCGTTCGAGGCCTCCCTGGGATACCAGCCCCCGCTGTTCTCGCTCCAGGAGTCGGAGGCCGCCGTCCTGTCGGTCCAGGCCCATCTCCGACGGTGTGGACGGAGGTCCGCACCGCCCTGCTCCGTGCCAACGAGCGTTCCTGCCGTGGGGCAAATCACCGCCGCACTCCTGCCTGCCAGCTGGTATATCTCTCCACGGCTGACCTTCCGTTCCAGGTCTCCTCCAGGAAGTTGGCACCACGCTATGTCGGCCCGTTCAGGATTGACCACGTCCTGAACCCGGCAACAGTGCGTCTCAGGCTCCCCGCCTCCCCAGTGGACGGTGCGGCGGCTACTGGGGGTGCGCCGCCGGGGTCGGGGGTTCCAGTACCTGGCGGACTGGGAGGGGTATGGCCCGGAGGAACGGAGTTGGATCTCCCGCTAACTCATTATAGACAAGTCGCTCCTCCGGGACTTCTACCGGGATCATCCCGGCACTCCAGGCCGGTCGCCAGGTGGCTCCCCTCGGGTGGGGGGTCCTGTGGGTCCCCCCACCCGTCCTGCGGGTGTCACACAAAAATGTACTTACCACTACGCCTCATCTATTGCTGTGCGCCTGGGTCTCACCTCCACACCACCACCTAACAATAACAGCTTAATAATTAGCCATTTAGCCATCGAATTATGCAAGCAGTCTTAAAAACAAAATTAAACATCTGTGTCATGATTCATTCATGATGTATTTGTGGGCTTTTGGGGAGGGTTCGAAGTGTGATTCCTCTAGAGAGTCAATGGGAGTTCAGTTCAGACCCCAGAGCTGAAGCAACCAAACTCAATATAAGTCTTAGATATGTTCAGAATGGCCCTGTGTTATGATGTACATGTGACAATAAAACATTTGGACTTTGACCCGAAGCAACTGTTGTTAACCTTGAGGTCAACCATAATGATGCTGTAGCCATAGCGAGTCTAACGTTATCTTAAAAAAGTTTCATTTATACCATAAAAACTATATTAATTATAATTTCTTGTCAAGCATGACATTCATCTATTGTCAAAATTGCTTTAAAAAAAATTCTACGTTTCATCACCGTGGGCAACACATTCACAGAAACAAAAAACGTTACTGTGGTGATAGCAGCACATTCCTGTGAGTCCTCTGGGGATCGAAAAAATACCACCAAATGAGGCTGTCAATGTCACGATCGCGATCGTGTCTCCGGGCTCCCGGGCTCCGGTGCCGCCCCTGGATGATCAGCGGCACCTGCGTGACGCTCGCGGCTGCCGCGCATGAACAATTATTCACGGCATAAAAGCCCCGGCTTTCCACCCACGGGTGTCGGACCATTGTCAATGTTTTGTCATTGTTAGTGTTAGGTTTTGTCAGATTACCTGTTGTAATTCGACGCACAACCCGGATGGATTACTACCTGCCTGTCTGTTCCTCAACTGCCTACCTGCCTGTCTCACGGTAATAAATAACATTCTTGTACTGCAAAACCCCGAGTCCTGAGTCTTGCGATTGGGTCCTCCTGCTCACTCCCGTGACAGTCAAATCATTTGATAAAAACATTAATTCCAGAATTTTTTTTTTTCAAATAAATGAAACGGTTCATATTGGTAACATTAGCTGGAGACGCATTGTGTTAGAAGACTCGATCTGAAGTGCTACAGATAGTTTCTCATTATTATGTTTCGTATTACTATGACGTTATTAGGTCTGTCTTTAAGCAAAGTAATAATGGGATTCATTTGATTTGTTAGGTTCGTAAAAAAACAACAAAAAAATGGTTTTCCACGTTACTTAACTTAGTACTATGTCGGGTATGTCTAATGTATGGATGTATATCCTTTCAACACAATTTCCCACACAGACTACATTGAATGAGAGAGGATGGTTCCTTGGGTCTCTGGGGTATAAAGCAATCCATCCACCAAGGATTCATGTAGTAACGTACACACGTTAAAAGACTGCTGCGCTTACCTCACTGTATCTGGGCTCCAGTGGAGGGCAGCGCGGGTGAGAGAGAGAGGGGGCGTCTTATTATTATGGGATGTCAGTTTGTCAGCCTGTGGACTTGTCCTCAGGTTGGTGGTAGCCCCATTTTAGAGAGAGAGGATAACAGATTTAGCAAAAAGAAAGATATCAAAGCAATTATTTATTTGTCTCCAATGTTGCCGTGTTGTGCTTGTAATACTAATTATTGCATGGCATAAACACACAGTAAACACACAGTAAACATACAACAGACACACAAAAAACACAGTAAACACAGTAAACATACAGTAAAAACAGAGGAAACTTAAAGTCAACACAAAGTGAACAACCTGTCAGCAGAGTAAACATACAGTAAACACGACACCTGTAAACAAACATTCAACACATTGTCCCAATCGAACCACTGCTAAAATGTGAAATAGATGGGATTTTTTTTTAGAACAGATAGTGTAGTCCAGAGACGGCTAGATGATTAAACACATCTAGTAACAACATCCTTTGGTTCCATGTTCCACCCCAGATAATTACAACTTTGTGTGAGTGTAACCCCTTCTTCCTGTATCTCAGCAGACTGAAGAGACCACTCGACAACTTCTCAGGTTCACAGCAATTATTTGGGTTCGATAAAAACATGCATGTGTTTGGTGGTGATGATAAAAAAAATACAGCGCTGCCCCTGTCCTTGAATTGGTCAGCAAGCAAAAGGCTGAGCTGACAACTTCCGGTCACAATATTTACCGCCACCTGCCACATGTGGGCGCTCTAATCAACCAAATAAAAGAAGCCTTGCATAGATCAAGAAACCATTTCCCAAGGAAAAAAAAACAAGATAACTTCATAATTTGCTCTTTGTATATATGAATACAGTTTTTACTGGCCCTCATGTAACAGATCTGCAAAATGTCTGTCCATCTCCCCATCTCTCTCTCTCTGAGCACCTTAATTCAATTTCCTTTGTTTCTGACTAATTTCCTCCTGATTCCAGGTCTAAGCAGGTCTACAAAGAGCAAAATAAAAGGAATACTGAATAAATATATACATATAGCCTATATCCATTTTGATGAACTTCAGCACACAATAGCAAACCTGTTACATGAGGGCCAGTGAAAATTGTACAGATATATATATATAT
>PIJE02001876.1:81689-95610 GCA_002895965.2 Coryphaenoides rupestris | reverse complement strand
CTTCTGATTGTTTGTGTTACAGAGAGTCTCTCTCTGCGGGAATTGGACGTCCCTGTCACCTCTCACCTTCAGGTTACCTGGAAGAAAGTTTGGAGAAGTTGAACTTTTAGTTGATAAATCGTCCCATTAGACTACTTGTGCTTGTCTGTCTGTCCCTCTGCCTTTCTTCATGTCTGGCTGACTGTCCGCCTGTCTGTCTGCCTGTTTGTCACTCTGACTGCCTGTATGTCTGTCTTTCTGTCTGTCTGTCCCTCTCTGCCTGTCTGTCTGTCTGTCTGTCTGTCTGTCTCCTGTCTGTGTGTCTCTGTCTGTCTTCTGTCTGTCTGTCCTCCTGTCTGTCTGCTGTGTGTCTCCTCTCTGTCTGTCTGTCTGTCTGTCTGTCTCTCTCTCTCTCTGCCGACCTATATGTCTGTCTGTCCGTCTGTCTGCCTGTCTGTCTGTGTGTCATACCTTGTCTGTGTCTGTCTGTCTGTCTCTCTCTCTCTCTGCCGACCTATATGTCTGTCTGTCCGTCTGTCTGTCCGTCTGTGTGCCATTCCTCCTCTGTGTCTGTCTGTCTGTCTGTCTGTCTCTCTCTCTGCCGACCTGTCTGTCTGTCCGTCTGTCTGTGTGTTATGTCTGTCACCCGTCTGTCACCCGTAAAGCCTCGACGAGTTGAACACTATAAACGTATTCAGACATCAGAAGTTAGAGTTGAACTTCCTCTTCCCTCTTGTTCCTCTTGTCTCTCCTCAGCCCCCACACACACACACACACCCAGTGATGATGACAGGACGTATTCGTACATCCGATGGCTTCCATTGTGTCACGATCTACCCTGTGTGGTTCTATGTGTGCCGGCCAAAGTCACATTTATAATATCCATGGCAGGGGTTGAGCTGCTCATTAACCTTGCAGCGGAGTACATTATTATTGTCATTCTATTGGCTATGAAGACTATTTCCTGGTAATTAACTTCCTGTTCTGCGTGTGTGTGTGTGTACGCGTACGTGTGTGTGTGTGTGCATGTGTGTGTGTGTGTGTAATGCACATTTCCCATGTAATGTCAAACGATCCGCATTCACCAATAGTCAAGAAAACATTCTAAACGATGAACACGCGAGGACCAAAAGGTTACGAGAGACGGATAATCTGTTGATATTATTATTATTATTCGGCGGGGGGGGCCGTTGCATTTCGGCGCTCGTGATCGTCCTCTCCCTTCGCTGTGCTTTAAATGGATTATGAATCGGTTCACAACAGATCAAAAAACTCGCGCAAACATCAATACGGCGTCTAAAAAAAGCCGGCGTGAAATCGTAAGCTAAGATACATTTCATCGCGGAAATGACGCAACGGCACATCGCCGCAGCAAAGCCCCTTAAATACTTTAAACCTTCCGCGCACAATGCAAACACACCGGATCTCGCAGAGTGTTAATCCCCCCCTCGCAGATATTAATGGACAAGGTCACGCGGGGCAGGTTCTCAGCCGGTCCGCATCTACGGCGGCGGCGCATTCGAAGCATTATACAAGCCGTCTAATTTCCTCCTGTCACGGTCGATACCAACTACCTTATCTCTCCCTCCATCTTGCCTCAATCACTCCCACGCCCCCCCCCCCCCCCCCTCCCCCCCCCCCCCCCCCCCCCCCCCACCCGCCCCCCCCCCCCCCCCCCCCCCCCCCCCCCCCCCCCCCCCCCCCCCCCCCCCCCCCCCCCCCCCCGCCCCCCCCCCCCCCCCCCCCCCCCCTCCCGCCCCCTCCCCCCCCCGCCCCCCCCCCCCCCCCCCCCCCCCCCCCCCCCCCCCCCCCCCCCCGCCCCCCCCCCCCCCCCCCCCCCCCCCCCCCCCCCCCCCCCCCCCCCCACACTCCCCGGGCCCCCTCAGCACACAGCCAAGCCCCGCCCACCTCCTGTCAATCAACACGTTGACAGACTTCTGACCTTGCTCTGCATTGTTCGAAATAATTTAAATCGACCTCTCGTCTGGGACCTGCCACCACCGCCTCCACCTCCTCCGCCACCTCCTCCACCTCCGCCACCACCTCCACCACCGCCTCCACCGCCTCCACCACCACCGTCCTAACTGAATGTTATCGATCGCGCTCGTCGATAGTTTGTTCATCAACGGTTTTAAAGCCAGAGGTTTACATTTTTGACATTAGGGGAACAACGTGGATGTCAACGTAACGAACAACGCGGACGTCAACGTAACGAACAACGCGGACGTTAACGTAACGAACGACGCGGACGTTAACGTAACGAACGACGCGGACGTTAACGTAACGAACGACGCGGACGTTAACGTAACGAACGACGCGGACGTTAACGTAACGAACGACGCGGACGTTAACGTAACGAACGACGCGGACGTTAACGTAACGAACGACGCGGACGTTAACGTAACGAACGACGCGGACGTTAACGTAACGAACAACGCGGACGTTAACGTAACGAACAACGCGGACGTTAACGTAACGAACAACGCGGACGTTAACGTAACGAACAACGCGGACGTTAACGTAACGAACAACGCGGACGTTAACGTAACGAACGACGCGGACGTTAACGTAACGAACGACGCGGACGTTAACGTAACGAACGACGCGGACGTTAACGTAACGAACGACGCGGACGTTAACGTAACGAACGACGCGGACGTTAACGTAACGAACGACGCGGACGTTAACGTAACGAACGACGCGGACGTTAACGTGACAGGAGGAAATATTTGTTTGTTTGCCTCTTCTGATTGTTTGTGTTACAGAGAGTCTCTCTCTGCGGGAATTGGACGTCCCTGTCACCTCTCACCTTCAGGTTACCTGGAAGAAAGTTTGGAGAAGTTGAACTTTTAGTTGATAAATCGTCCCATTAGACTACTTGTGCTTGTCTGTCTGTCCCTCTGCCTTTCTTCATGTCTGGCTGACTGTCCGCCTGTCTGTCTGCCTGTTTGTCACTCTGACTGCCTGTATGTCTGTCTTTCTGTCTGTCTGTCCCTCTCTGCCTACCTTTCTTTCTGTCTGTCTGTCTGTCATACCTTGTCTGTGTGTGTCTGTCTGTCTTACTGTCTGTCTGTCTGCCATACCTCAACTGTGTCTGTCTGTCTGTCTGTCTGTCTGTGTGTCATACCTCGTCTGTGTCTGTCTGTTTGTCTCTCTCTCTCTCTGCCGGCCTATATGTCTGTCTGTCCGTCTGTGTGTCATTCCTCCTCTGTGTCTGTCAGTCTGTCTGTCTGTCTCTCTCTCTGCCGACCTGTCTGTCTGTCCGTCTGTCTGTGTGTTACGTCTGTCACCCGTCTGTCACCCGTAAAGCCACGAGGAGTTGAACACCATAAACGTATTCAGACATCAGAAGTTAGAGTTGAACTTCCTCTTCCCTCTTGTTCCTCTTGTCTCTCCTCAGCCCCCACACACACACACACACCCAGTGATGACGACAGGACGTATTCGTACATCCAGTGGCTTCCATTGTGTCACCATCTACCCTGTGTGGTTCTATGTGTGCCGGCCAAAGTCACATTTATAATATCCATGGCAGGGGTTGAGCTGCTCATTAACCTTGCAGCGGAGTACATTATTATTGTCATCCTATTGGCTATGAAGACTATTTCCTGGTAATTAACTTCCTGTTCTGCGTACGTGTGTGCCTGTGTGTGCGTACGTGTGTGTGTGTGTGTGCGCATGTGTGTGTGTGTGTGTGTGTAATGCACATTTCCCATGTAATGTCAAACGATCCGCATTCACCAATAGTCAAGAAAACATTCTAAACGATGAACACGCGAGGACCAAAAGGTTACGAGAGACGGATAATCTGTTGATATTATTATTATTATTCGGCGGGGGGGGCCGTCGCATTTCGGCGCTCGTGATCGTCCTCTCCCTTCGCTGTGCTTTAAATGGATTATGAATCGGTTCACAACAGATCAAAAAACTCGCGCAAACATCAATACGGAAATCTAAAAAAAGCTGGCGTGAAATCGTAAGCTAAGATACATTTCATCGCGGAAATGACGCAACGGCACATCGCCAACAGCAAAGCCCCTTAAATACTTTAAACCTTCCGCGCACAATGCAAACACACCGGATCTCGCAGAGTGTTAATCCCCCCTCGCAGATATTAATGGACAAGGTCACGCGGGGCAGGTTCTCAGCCGGTCCGCGTCTACGGCGGCGGCGCATCTGAAGCATTATACAAGCCGTCTAATTTGAAAGTCTGAACATTGTTTATGCCCGGTGCACAATATCTCCCCCGCATTTCACGGTAGGCGATGCCGAACGTTTTACGGGGGTCGTTTCACTTCCCCCCCGGCGAGTCTGTGCCCCCCCCCCCGCTCTCCCGCCACCTCGCTGATTATTTTAATATTCTGTTCAGGCATCCCCCCGCATATCGCCGGGGCTTTCGGGGGAGGGGGCCTCGCTCCGGAGTCCGTGTGTACCTGCGGCATTTTTCAAAACCTAATGCTTCTATTATACGCCCGGACCTGTCGTCGCCACGGACGACGAGGAACGGCGATGACGAGCTGGATTTTTGAAGGAAGCGGAATGTTTCAAGGATATAATTGCGGGGTGCATATATACGTGAGGCCGGGGGAAAGGGCCTCTTCAGTAGCTTGTGGTATTGTGTTCCCGGACGCGGTACTTTCCCTTTCAGGTGCGGCTCCACACCGGCGATGTATTTTAGGTTATGTATCTCCTCCTCCGCCGTTAACGTTGTTAATATTCGTCACACGATCCACAATTGCCACAGAGCAAATAAATCAATATGTGAATACAATACACGTGGGGAACAGGGGGGGAATGAGCATGTCCAACGAGTGAGTCGGAGCTATTCATTATTTAGACGCGTACGGGATGCTTTTATCCAAAGGGACTCGCAGTGGATTCAGATGCAGGTCATTAAGCGGCAGGTAGGGGTGAGGGGGGGGGGGGGGGGACGTCTTGCTCAAGGATGCCTACGGGTTACGCTGCGGACATCGGGGATCGAACCCAGAACCCTTTCAGCTGGGAGACAAACACCCTACGGCCACAACGTTATATATACACTGTATACAGTCATACTCAAATCAATGAGCTACTTATTCTAATTAAACACTTTGCTGTGTTTACATGCTGCAGTATGGAATATCACCACTAGGGGCGCACCTGGTTGTATCCACCTCGTATTAGTTAATGCCAGTTTTTGCCACTTCCGGCTATGACAAGTTCGACACCGAGGTGACCCAATCCTTATCCGATGCAATATCAAATCCATAGCGATGTCATTGGAACACTTTAAACAGGTTTTGGGTCGAGCGTAGCCGCGTAGCGTGTAGCCGACGTTGTTGTGTGCGTATGAGGATTGCTCGTTAACCGGCCCTCGATGCCGCCGCCCCCCCCCCGGCCGTTCACGCTCCCGCCGTAGCGCTTTGTTTGAAAGCACTCAATGATGTCACAGGAACAGGATTTGCTCCTCCCTCGCCGCCTAAATACACATATATGAACCCCGACCGCCCTCATCATCTGCAAACCTGGCTGTTTTTGTCGCGCGCGTTGCGTAATCCTCGGTAGAAGAAGGTTAGAGGAAGCCTCGATATAAACCAATTCCGAAAGTCGTTTTGGAGAATATCAAAGATTAGCCCCGCGCTGTGACATCCAACTCACATCAATTTATTTCCGCCCCGTGAGATTTCTCCTGCGCTCGATTTCCGCGGGAAATGAATAAAAACTAATTTAGGCGCAGACGCTGCTAATCTGTGGGATTAGGAGGAGTGAGAGTCCTCTGGGCTCCAGGCGATATAATCTAAATCTGACGGAATCGACACGACCTCATCGACTCGTCTCCAAGTGATGCTTTGCTGAACAAAAACAAACACCGAAATGTGCAGAGATTGGGATTGCAGAGACTGTGTGAGAGTGTGTGTGTGTGTGGTGTGTGTGTGTTTTCTCTTCTGCATAATTACAAATATGCTAACAGAAATATGTTTGTATGTATGTATGTATGTGTTAAAGCCGCAGTCTGAATTCCTATTCATGCAATAGATACTAAGCTAAGATAGCTTCGCTTTACATTGATCATAGAACTAAATACATGTATGTGTGTGTGTGCGTGTGTGTGTACTGCGTTTTGTCTGTGCGTACTTCTGATGAGGAAAATAGCTGGGTTACATAACGATCATACCAATCATTTTTTATATTCCCAACAGCAACAATACGCAGCTACTGACAGCACATCAATCCTTTTATGGCTCATTAAGTACCATTAAACCAATCCTGTAGTTCTGTATTTTTAGCAAGGACACAGGAAGGAATCCACAGAAGTGTGTGTGTGTGTGCTTGAATGTGTGTGCTTGTGTGTGTTTTCGCGTGCAATGTGTGTGCGTGTGTGTGTGTGTGTGTGTGTGTGAAAGACAGAGAGAGAGAGAGAGAGAGAGAGAGAGAGCGAGTAAGGGTGCGAGTGTGTCCTTGGGGTTAAGATGTGGGAGAGCCTCGATCACACGGCTGTCTGCCGCCATGTAGGCCAGAGGAGAGGGCTGCTTTCTGTGCTTCAGCCTCGTCGCTAAACACACACCGTTCATATTCCCGTCCACCTTGTTTGTCTCTCCCCACGTTGTTGTACCTTGATGTGTCGCCCACGCCATCACCTCTACCAGCCTCCCGAGCTGAACACACACACACACACCACACACCAAGCACACACAACGCACACACTGTACACACCTTACACACACACACACACACAGGTAGACACACGGCCACTGCTAGACCTGGACATAACACTGAGAATGGGAGTACCTGATAATAATCAATGTGTCTTTTTTTCTACGATTGTCACGGCCCCACTAGGCTTGGTCCTTGTTTGTGTGTTGTTCGTTTCTTTTCGTGTTTTTTTTTCCCTGCAGTGCGAGGGAGTCGCATCCGCTCAATGCTCGCGGCGGCGCTGCAGGGTTGTAAGCGGACCTGTTTCTGGGAACGCGGCCCCGGGAGACGCTTGTGGCTGGTGGGAGCGCACGTTGAGGTTGTTCATTCATTCGGTTTTGTTTGATTGTTTGTACGGTAAACTGCGGAAATGTTGGTATAGCCTTGGTGGCTCTTTTTGTTGTCACTTTTCCGGGTTGTAACAACGATGTCGTGGTAGTCGCGTGTACTTCTTACTGTTCACGAGATGCTTTTATCCAAAGATACACTTATAAGGGGCCCAAGTTATCGGGCATCTTGCTCAATGACGGTCAAGGTCAATCGGAGCTCTTCGATTGGATTGACCTAAACGACCATTCCCTATAGCCACGAGACTAGCGACTATTCTGCAGTCGTCGGTAATAGTAATAGTTAGAACCATAGCTTTCGTGAGTCGTATAGCAGTCATAGTCGTAGCAGTAGTATAAGCAGTAACGGGAGTGGCGGTATGTATTACTTTGCATTTCATATTAAATGAAACATCATAGTAATATCTGTCATGATTATTCAACATTCCTGTTCGCTCATACCCACAAAATACATCATCCCCCGGCCCGCACTACATACGATGTTTTTATGAGCGTTGGCATTCAATTAAAACGATCATTTGGAGCATTACATAAGGTATTAGCGACGGCCGGCAAGGCTTATCGCGGTGGCCATCTTGAGTGGGATTAGGTGAGGGGACATGATGCGGTGCTGGGGAGGACGCCGCAGGGGTTTAGCGGAGGGCAGGATCGGACCGCAGACAGATTGAAAGCTAAACCATTTCCCCGAGACAAACATGACCCCAGCGTACTGTGGCAGGACGGATGTCATTTCATTTATATGTTTCCGGGTGCCGTGGAGAGCAGATGGCTACGCTAACAGCGTGCTGACCTGGTTAGCATAGCCCTGAAAAAAACACAAAAACTATTATGTGAATAGTTCTGGAAGTTCACCCTTATTGGAAATTCCTAATTATTTAAAGTTATTTTATGAATAATTATGAAAACATAAAATGCAATTCCATAAAAAAAAACATTCCATTCGGCACCAGAGCCTTCAAGCCCCTGAGAATCTCCCCAGGAAACCCCATGCCAGGTGATCAGTGGGGTCACCTGAGCTCGTTGAGTTTGGGCTTTATAAAGCCCTGCTTCCAGTCAGTACACACTCGGTGATGAACGTTTGTTGACCAGCGCCGCTGAGATTCTTTGAAGAGAATGGACGTTTGTTTTGCCAATTCCCACCTGTTGTGGATGACTGTTTAGTTACCTGTTTGAGGAAAGCTGAAGTTGCCATGGGAAAGACAACACATTCTTGATTTTTTGCCTTTACCCGGTGGTCCTGCATTTGTGCTCAGTCTGTGTTGTGACACCAAATTGGGTGTTTAATTCTCCAGCGTGTCTTCCGCGACATTTCTTCCTTGAAACGACGGGCAATTCCAGAGGCATTTCATTAACAATAACGAGCGATTCTCTCGGTTAACAAGTGATTATTTGGTAATGCAGTTAGCGTTGGAGAAGGCCTATCAGACCCCGGGACAGCTGGATACATGCAAATTAGGAGATGAAGGTGATTGGTTGAGTTCTAATTAGAAGTCATTGTTTCAGTGATGCCATAGCGATGGTTAATTCAAAGAGTCTTAAGAAAACCTGTAGATTTTGGGATCTATTAATCTACAAATTCATTTAAATAATTGGGTATGGCAGGGAAATTGTGTGCAGTATTTGTTACGTAGCTAGTAGACGTTACGCTGTTGTGTTGCTAACAGCAATTTAGGTGGTGCATTGTTAGCTGTTAGTTAGCAGTTAGGATTAGCATCACACACGCCTTCCAGTGTGAGAATGAGAAAGCTTGATCTTTATGGGCTCTTTTGCTGAGGCAAAACGTTAGCAACGCTGTGATGGCTTCTACATTGATGCTTAATTTCAAACGATTGCTATTCATGCTGGGGGAATTCCTTATGAACTTCCATTACCCCTACATCCATGTTTGATGTTTAAAGCATACGTTAAAGAATATTAACACCTATGGTATTCCATCGGGTCCATCAAATCCCGCTCAGTTTGTGAACGGCTAGCGGTAAGAAGGGTGTTTGACAGCCGGTCTAAAGGTACCGGGTTCGATCCCCGACGTCCACGCGCGGCCTATCCTGGGGGGGGCCAAACACGCCCACTAAGCCCCCCCCGACCTGCGCTCATCAGCCGACGACCATCGATCCGACTTCACCGTCACTCGCCCGCGGATGAAAGCGTCCGCCGAACGAAACGACGAGTAAATGGCGAAGAGGAGCGTTGGGGGGGGCGTGCGGCGGGACAGTCTGGGACGCTGCGGAGGGTGAATGGCCGTTAATGTGAGGTGTTTAGCGCGGCCATTAGAGCCGCACCTTGCAGATGTCAAACCAAAATACCCCGTCCCCCCTCAGAGGGCTCGCCGCCAAGGTGACACGGCCGTACAGGGCTTCCTTTTTGGTTTGTTTTACCGGCGCTTTTTGGGACATCGTGTATCTGTTGTGTTCAGGCCCGGATGTGTAGGCCGCCGCCCACCGCCGTTATGTTCTTTAAGGTTTTTATAACCGGCGATTAAGTACGTTGATCGTACGCGGTGTTATGTTGACCGATACAAACCGCACGCCGTGCACATACGGAACCGCTCGCACACACACACACACACACGGCGCACACACACACACACTGCACGCATCGCACACACACAGGCATGTAAACACATACACACACACACACATACACACACACGTGTGGCCAAATACAGAATATAATGGACGTGTGTTGGTGGACACCAGAGGAGCTCTGCTGGATGAATGAGGCAAGGCAGGAGGAGGAGGAGGAGGAGGAGGAGGTGATGAAGGAGGGAGATCAGTCAGAGGGGTTGGGGGATGAGATGAAGTGGGAAGAGGGCTACAATTTGGGGAAGGAGGAGGAGGAGGAGGAGGAGGAGGAGGAGGAGGAGACTGAGGTTAATATTAGATTCAAATGGGTGCTCCCCTGTCACTTGATCGCTCCGTGTTGTGAGGCGACGTGACTCAGTGTGGACACGACTCCCTGCTCCTCCCGAGCTCTGTTGAGGAGGACCAGGGCGGGAGGAACTCTAAATACTAACACTGATACTAATACTTTCAAGTTTCAAGTTTCAAGTATTTTTATTGTCACTTCACAATTTACACGTGAGTATAAGCAGTGAGTGAAAAACCTTTTGTGCGAAACGCCCGACAGCCGACAGTAATTATAAAAGAATACAAAATAGAAATAGAACTACAAAATAGAAGTAGAACTAGCAAAATAGAAATATAAATATAAATTCTGTGTAAAATAAGAATCAAATGAAATGGAATATACAACAAAATATCCAGGTGAGCAGTACACATATAAATCAATGTACTAAAATATACATTGTTATATGCTGACATTCACAGAATGTCACAGAATACCACCCTTCCTCTCTCTCTTAAAGGGACCCTATTATACCAGCAGGTCTGAGCGTGATTGGCCATTACAAGGCAATTAAATATTGTCACGTGACTCAAATTGTCATTGTGACGAAGTGACATCACAAGTGGGAGTGCCCGCCGAGAGATGCGTGGTGACTAAATCAGACTCCGACATACAGGAGCTCACCCAGTGGACCGTACCAACCGGTAAACCTGATCTGGTCAGCTGGTACATCTAGGTGGACACTCCCACTTGTGATGTCACTTAGTCACGTGAAAATGTTCTAAAGGCTCGTAATGGCTAATCGCGCTCACACCTGGTGGTATAATAGGGCACCTTTAAGTGGCCGCTGTTGTTACTTTGTTTGTTTGTTTGTGTGTTTGTTTGTGTGTGTGTGTGTGTGTGTGTGTGTGTGTTGGTTGGTTTCCGCTGCTGTCCCAGGCAGCCATTTCAGTATATTGTGTTCCCGGACGCGGTACTTTCCCTTTCAGGTGCGGCTCCACACCGGCGATGTATTTTAGGTTATGTATCTCCTCCTCCGCTGTTAACGCTGTTAATATTCGTCACACGATCCACAATTGCCACAGAGCAAATAAATCAATATGTGAATACAATACACGTGGGGAACAGGGGGGGAATGAGCATGTCCAACGAGTGAGTCGGAGCTATTCATTATTTAGACGCGTACGGGATGCTTTTATCCAAAGGGACTCGCAGTGGATTCAGATGCAGGTCATTAAGCGGCAGGTAGGGGTGAGGGGGGGGGGGGGGGCATCTGGCTCTATAGGATGCTACGGTTACGCTGCGGACATCGGGGATCGAACCCAGAACCCTTTCAGCTGGGAGACAAACACCCTACGGCCACAATGTTATATATACGCTGTATACAGTCATACTCAAATCAAAGAGCTACTTTTTCTAAAAACACTTTGCTGTGTTTACATGCTGCAGTATGGAATATCACCACTAGGGGCGCACCTGGTTGTATCCACCTCGTATTAGTTAATGCCAGTTTTTGCCACTTCCGGCTATGACAAGTTCGACACCGAGGTGACCCAATCCTTATCCGATGCAATATCAAATCCATAGCGATGTCATTGGAACACTTTAAACAGGTTTTGGGTCGAGTGTAGCCCGTAGCCGCGTAGCATGTAGCCGACGTTGTTGTGTGCGTATGAGGATTGCTCGTTAACCCGGCCCTCGATGCCGCCGCCGCCCCCCCGGCCGTTCACGCTCCCGCCGTAGCGCTTTGTTTGAAAGCACTCAATGATGTCACAGAAACAGGATTTGCTCCTCCCTCGCTGCCTAAATACACATATATGAACCCCGACCGCCCTCATCATCTGCAAACCTGGCTGTTTTTGTCGCGCGCGTTGCGTAATCCTCGTAGAAGAAGGTTAGAGGAAGCCTCGATATGAACCAATTCCGAAGTCGTTTTGGAGAATATCAAAGATTAGCCCCGCGCTGTGACATCCAATCTCACATCAATTTATTTCCGCCCCGTGATATTTCTCCTGCGCTCGATTTCCGCGGGAAATGAATAAAAACTAATTTAGCACAGATGCTGCTAATCTGTGGGATTAGGAGGAGCGAGAGTCCTCTGGGCTCCAGGCGATATAATCTAATCTGACGGAATCGACACGACCTCATCGACTCGTCTCCAAGTGATGCTTTGCTGAACAAAAACAAACACCGAAATGTGCAGAGATTGGGATTGCAGAGACTGTGTGAGTGTGTGTGTGTGTGTGTGTGTGTGTGTTTCTCTTCTGCATAATTACAAATATGCTAACAGAAATATGTTGTATGTATGTATGTATGTATGTGTTCAAGCCGCAGTCTGAATTCCTATTCATGCAATAGATGCTAAGCTAAGATAGCTTCGCTTTACATTGATCATAGAACTAAATACATGTATGTCAGTGTAATTCAGCATCTAGGTGTGTGTGCGTGTGTGTGTACTGTGTTTTTGTCTGTGTGTACTTCTGATGAGGAAAATAGCTGGGTTACATAACGATCATACCAATCATTTTTTATATTCCCAACAGCAACAATACGCAACTACTGACAGCACATCAATCCTTTTATGGCTCATTAAGTACCATTAAACCAATCCTGTAGTTCTGTATTTTTAGCAAGGACACAGGAAGGAATCCACAGAAATGTGTGTGTGTGTGTGTGCTTGAATGTGTGTGTGTGTGTTTTCGCGTGCATGTGTGTGCGTGTGTGTGCGTGTGTGTGTGAAAGACAGAGAGAGAGAGAGAGAGAGAGAGAGAGCGAGCGAGCAAGGGTGCGAGTGTGTCCTTGGGGTTAAGATGTGGGAGAGCCTCGATCACACGGCTGTCTGCCGCCATGTAGGCCAGAGGAGAGAGGCTGCTTTCTGTGCAGCCTCGTCGCTAACACACACACCGTTTCATATTCCCGTCCACCTTGTTTGTCTCTCCCCACGTTGTTGTACCTTGATGTGTCGCCCACGCCGTCACCTCTACCAGCCTCCCGAGCTGAACACACACACACACACACACACAAGCACACACAAGCACACACTGTACACACACACACACACACAGGTAGACACACGGCCACGCAGACCTGGAATAACACTGAGAATGGGAGCATCTGATAAATAATCATGTGTCTTTTTTCCACGATTGTCACGGCCCACTAGGCTTGGTCCTTGTTTGCGTGTTTGCTGTTTCTTTTCGTGTTTTTTTTTTCCTGCAGGCGAGGAGCCGATCCGCTCGATTGCTCGCGGCGGCGCGCAGGTGTAAGCGGACCTGTCTGGGAACGCCGGCCCGGGAGACGCGTGGCTTGTGGGAGCGCACGTCGGGTTCGTTCGTTCATTCGGTTTGTTTGATTGTTTGTACGGTAAACTGTGGAAAATGTTGGTATAGCCTTGGTGGCTCTTTTTGTTGTCACTTTTGGGTGTAACATGATGTCGTGGTAGTCGCTGTACTCCTTACTGTTCACTAGATGCTTTTATCCAAAGATACACTTTATAAGGGGCACAAGTTATCGGGCATCTTGCTCAATGACGGTCAAGGTCGATCGGAGCTCTTCGATTGGGATTGACCGAACGACCATTCCCTATAGCCACGAGACTAGCGACTATTCTGCAGTCGTCGGTAATAGTAATAGTTAGAACCATAGCTTTCGTGAGTCGTATTAGCAGTCATAGTCGTAGCAGTAGTATAAGTAACGGGAGTCGCGGTATGTATTACTTGCATTTCATATTCAATGAAAACATCATCGTAAATATCTGTCATGATTTTTCAACATTCCTGTTCGCTCATACCACAAAATAATCATCACCCCGGCCCGCACTACATACGATGTTTTTTATAAGCGTTGGCATTCAATTAAAAGCATTACATAAGGTATTAGCGACGGCGGCGAGGCTTATCGCGGTGGCCATCTTGAGTGGGATTAGGTGAGGGGACATTTAAAGTGTTCAACATTAACAGACAGAGAAAAAGAAGAACAGATAAAGGAGAATAAATAGAAGAAGCGAAAGCCGTCACAGCACTCAGCCTCCGCTGTCGTAATGCGTCAGTTAACGAGAGCCCGCTCCACCAGCGGACCCA
>PIJE02001876.1:73304-76072 GCA_002895965.2 Coryphaenoides rupestris | reverse complement strand
TTAAGGTCAGAGTGCTCCATGAAGAGACTCCCGCCGAGGCAAGGGAAACCGGGGCCCCCTTCGGAGCCAGACCTGGGAGGGGCGCTCGTCGGCGAGCGTCTGGTGGCCGGCCTGGATCCACGGGGGCCCGGCCGGGCCAAACCCGAAAAGACAACGTGGAGTCACCTCCCTGTGGGCTCACCACATTAATAAAGTTCTATTCTATTCTATTCACCTGCAGGGAGCAGTCATTGGGGTCGGGTGCGTTGTATACGGGCGGTAGGCAAAAGCGGGGTCCTGGTGCGTGCGGATCCCCCGGCATCGGCGAATGGTTCTAGGGACGTGGAAACGTCACCTCACTGGCGGGAAGGAGCCTTGAGCTGTGCGGGTAGGTTTTGGGCGGTACCAACTAGATATGGTTGGGCCTCACCTGCCACGGCACAGCACCGGGTCTGGACCAAACTCCTGGAGAAGGGCTGGACCCTCCTACTTCTCCAGGTTGCCCAGGGTGTGAGGGCGGCCAGGCGGGTTTGGGTTTCTCTCCGGTGGACGAGAAGGGTCGCCTCCATGTGACTGCAAAGTCGCTGGGGGAAGGCTCTCGACTGTCGTCGTGTGGTAGCCTACGCACGCAAAACAGCAGTTCAGACGTATCCGGCCTTCTTGGAGTCCTTGGGTGACATCCTGGAAAGGGTTCCATGCGGGGGACTCATAGTTCTACTGGGGGAACTCAACCAACACGTGCGGCAACGATGGAGAAAACTGCGAGGGAGTGATTGGATAGCCGGCCTGCCCGATGGCTGAACCAGAAGTGTGTTTTGTTATGTGGTATCTTCTGTGGCTTAGTCATGGACTGGCCATAACAAACACCGATGGATAAAGCGGTGGATGGATGGCAATGTGAGGTCAGAAGTGTATATTTTCAGCAGAAAAAAAAACGGTAACATCAGAATGCACATTGTTTGGGTCATATTAGAACTTTTTTTGACAATGCACATATGTTTCTTCTATATTTACTTTGGTAAAATGGTAAATTAATTGCATTTATACAGCACTTTTTATCCAAAGCACTTTAATATTGCCTACCTTCAACCCATTCGCACAGACATTCATGTACCGACGGCGGTCAACAGCCAGCTTGTGGGCGTCTTGTTCAGGACACCTCTACACTTAGCTCGGGGGATCGAACCCCAGCAACCTTCCAGTTGCCAGAAATCATCTGAGCATTTTGAACAAATTGATATTCAAACTACTATATATGAGGGAGACCAAGCCTCCAACCTCTCATTTCTATTGTCAAGGGCGACGACTTAGTGTGTGAGTTGACCAAAAGTGGGCTGGTGACCCCCTATGACTCAGGCTATACTTAACTTACATTACTGGTAGGGTCTCCCAAGGCAAAGTGGTCTCAGGGGAGGGGCCAGACTAAGAGCGATTCAAAGACCCCATGAAAAGACTCCCAGAAAGAACAGTCACCTCGCCCGGACAAGGGAAACCGGGGCCCCCTTCTGGAGCCAGACCTGGGAGGGGAGCTCGTCGGCGAGCGTCTGGTGGCCGGGCCTGGATCCACGGGGGCCCGGCCGGGCCAAACCCGAAAAGACAACGTGGAGTCACCTCCCTGTGGGCTCACCACATTAATAAAGTTCTATTCTATTCTATTCACCTGCTGGGAAATGTGTTTTTTTCATACTTTTTTTTGACAATGCACATATGTTTCTTCTATATTTACTTTGGTAAAATGGTAAATTAATTGCATTTATACAGCACTTTTATCCAAAGCACTTTACTATATTGCCTACCTTCAACCCATTCGCACAGACATTCATGTACCGACGGCGGTCAACAGCCAGCTTGTGGGGCGTCTTGTTCAGGGACACCTCTACACTTAGCTCGGGGGATCGAACCCCAGCAACCTTCCAGTTGCCAGACAATCATCTGAGCATTTTGAACAAATTGTGCTTCTAAAAAGTAATGGGGACAAAATGGGCCATTTCAGAAATAATTTCAGAAAATTCAGAACATTTTAGGAGGACGTCATACACACTTATGAGTACACACTTTATAAGGACATAGAGGACTTATGTGGACACACTTTATAAGGACACACCTTACAAGGATGTCACACCAAAGTTCTAAGGACATCCTATACACACATAAAGTGTACCGTGTGTCCACTTTATTTGTAAATTACCAAACTATATCGACTATATCAAACTATATATATGAAGGGGCCAAGTCAACCTTCATTCTAATCTCGGCGCACTTAGTGATGAAAAGTGGTGGGAACATAATGGCTCAGAAGAAAAACATTTTGAAACGTTCTTCAGAATATGCAATTTTAAGGTCAGAGTCAGAGTGCTCCATGAAGAGACTCCCGCTAGGCAAGGGAAACCGGGGCCCCCTTCAGGAGCCAGACCTGGGAGGGGAGCTCGTCGGCGAGCGTCTGGTGGCCGGGCCTGGATCCACGGGGGCCCGGCCGGGCCAAACCCGAAAAGACAACGTGGAGTCACCTCCCTGTGGGCTCACCACATTAATAAAGTTCTATTCTATTCTATTCACCTGCTGGGAAATGTGTTTTTTTCATACTTTTTTTTGACAATGCACATATGTTTCTTCTATATTTACTTTGGTAAAATGGTAAATTAATTGCATTTATACAGCACTTTTATCCAAAGCACTTTACTATATTGCCTACCTTCAACCCATTCGCACAGACATTCATGTACCGACGGCGGTCAACAGCCAGCTTGTGGGGCGTCTTGTTCAGGGACACCTCTACACTTAGCTCGGGG
>PIJE02001876.1:35804-65804 GCA_002895965.2 Coryphaenoides rupestris | reverse complement strand
GAGTTAGACTTTCACAAATGTATAGGCCCCAGTCGTTCTATAAAGATAGAACCTGTTCACAGGTCGTCGATAGCACGGTGAAGGAACGTCCTGTTCCTGCAATTTTAACATTAGTTCAGTTTTATTTATGTCTGCCGGAGCATCGGCATGGCCGTTCGTTGTGTGTACAGTCGTGTCTATGCCGGTGGGCTGCCATACGTACGTAAATCGAACGCACCCATCATCAGTGTTATCATGGGCTACACCTGTGTTTTTCCCACCGTTGAAAAGGCCTCATTAGATATACGTCAGCTGTATTCCAGAGTTAGGCATACATTTTGCAGGCCTCTTAATGATCGGATGCCTCTTTTTTTGTCTGGCTTTCAGTTAATAGCTTTTAGTGAAACTCTTGCTCTATATTTTAGCTAATAGCCCAACTTTCTGAAGGTTTACTATGAGCTGCAGTGTTTACTGCAGTCCCTCGCCTCTGAGGGAGCTGCAGGGGTCCACTACAGAGACCCCTAGCTTTCCGTTCTTGGCCCTCCGCTCTTATTTTGAAGTCAGTTCGCTGCTCACTTCCCCCCTGTAGTGTAGTAGTTGTCTATGAGGCCTAAGTATTGGAGCTGGGTCCCCTTGACATCCACCCCTTTTTAGCTCATTGGTTCACGCGTTTGAAGAGCCATCATGCCGTTGGTTTCCGTCGGCAGGGGGCCGGCGTGACACTAACTTGAACCCAGTGGGGACGCGCGGGCCCGGATTCATGGGACATTGTGTGTATTGATCCCTTGGCGTGCCGGCGTAGCTCGGCCGGTTACAATTACATCATCATCCGCGAATACTGTTATGTGTTGAGAACGTAGGCCTGTACCCCTCGCACTGCAACACGGTTCGTTTGTTTATTTCATTTTTGGCGACGACCGAATCAATGCTTCCTCCACCTTGACATGCGTTGTTGGCTCAACACAACGTAATTAAAATTATACATCAGATCACATCGGGCCTGTATGATTGTATCGCGACGTTATTGTCGATCGATAATTTCATTTTCCGGCTAATCAAAGATCCCAAGTGTCGCAAGCCACGGGGATAAGACTCATTCAGCACCTTGTGTAGGGTTTGGAATACAATCCACCGTGTCAATTAACGACGAGGAATCCCCATCCGTACCGCGTCGTCCTGCACAATAGCTCACAATGTGTCACACGGTCGCGTGGAGAACATCACAGAGACTTTTATGAATGCGTTTATTCAAGCCGAGACATCGCTTGAATTGAATTTCTTCGCTGGACCTAATGACATCAGTGGCTACATCTGGAGAATACAGTCCCCCTCCAAAGACTATTTATTCTCTGTAAATTTGTGAAGTAGAGAGTTTGAAATTATCCTACTTCGGGCTGTGTGATTGAATCATACTTGTTGTAATGTATGTAGATGCTCTGTGGAGCGCGGGGGTTTAGAGGTGTGGGACTGCATATCGTATTCCCACATCGTATTTATTGACCAATAAAACCAAACCAGTTCCGAGAGACGGACACGTCTTTGAAAACAATCCACGGAAGAGGTTTACGCGTCGTCTGAATTTTACCCTTTTTGAATAATCCCTCGTCGTGATCAGAAACAACATGACGATTGAAACTGGACGGCATAATAATGAAATGTACAGCGTAGGAATCTTGGAAGCACATCACGAACGCGTCGTGGCTATACATCAATTCCTTTACATACTAAACCAAAAGAGCTGGTAAATTGAAAGGCCAATTAAAAATGATGACGTTTTTCCATATATTCCTGCCACCCATAGATGTCTTTAGGGTTCGGGGGTTTGTCTTAAGACGCCACATCGTCGCGTGAAGCCCTTCGAGACTGTAGCTGTGATTAAGGGCCATGCGAATACATTGACTTTGACCATGAACATTCACATTGGAGCTAACACACTGTACCTGTCAGCGTTGTTTTAGCGAGCAATTCCCGCTTTACACACTTTGGTGGCGTTTCAACGCTGGAAGATACGCCGATCAATTCGAGGAAAAATCTGGGAGTTCGTCGGAGATACGAAAATAGCTCCAGACTTTTGATGTCAAATGAAAGAAAACACATTAAAATAGCGTGTTGCTATCCCGGCTCATGTTAGCTCCCTGAAGGTTTGTTGATGAGAACAGAATTTTTTGGATGGAATATCTTATAATAGATCTTATTTTTTGTCCCCGTATCAAAAAAAAAAGCAGAACATGGAAGCATATGAGTGTGGGCAGGCAGGGAGTGGATTTTTTTGGGGGCGATGCACAGTTGTGCCACTAGAAAATTATGCATAAATATAAATAGGATGAATAATAAATGTACATCTAATTTTCCTTGGTCCCGCTCCAATCCGTCTTGTGTTTTTACGGTGTCCACACATAGGATCTATGTAGCTCAGCCAAACGGAACAGGAGGGCTGAACGGGGGTCGTAGGATAGAAACCATAGAAACGACAGAAAAAAAAGCCACGCTAGGGTTTGGTCTCTCCGGGCGCAGATCTCTACAGCAATCGGCTGTGAGAACCCTTTGAAACCTAATCAAAGTGAACTTAAGCTCCGGGTTCCCAGGTTTTCAAAGGCACCCGGAGCTCTTCACACGTATAGCCTACTTTTAGACCAATGCCGTCGCCCCGAATCCCACCGTCACGAGAGCGAGCGCGGTGATGGAGCTCGGTGCGTCACTCTGTACGCCGGAACGTCTACCGGTAGTACAGAGAGATTTTTTTCTTTTTTTTTTTCTTCCCCCGCTTAGCCGACGCTAGCTTGCTACTAGAAACGACGCGCATTCCGTGACAGAACGTCGTCTTGAAACGCTGTTAGCGTGTTAAACCGCCGGCGGATCTCGAGTCGACTTCATACTCCTGTGGCGGTGTTTTCTCGTTACTTAAGAGTCAGTAATGGTTCCAGTGGTACGCTTGTTGAACTGCTGAGCAATTTATTTTTATTTTGTCATTTGAGTTCGCCTAAATTAGCCAATTTTTGTTAAAGGATCCGTGTCTAAATTAAGCCTAATCTTAAACTGACCTCATTATAATTTCCTTGGCCTTTGTTTAATTCCTCAAACACAAATGTAATAAAAAAAAAGATTAAGTCAGGTCATTGTGAAAAAAAGGAGGAAAAAAAAGAGAAAAGTATATTGGGACGACCTTAAATGTTTTTTCTCATTTGTTTTGCGCCATATATCTCTTACTGTGTGTAAGGCGTCAGAAACACGGGGGCTATATTTGTCCTTTCACTAGTACTAGTCGTGTGTTGCCATCCTTAGGCTTCCGGGATCAAAGCGCCGCCATGTTGAGAGCTCCGCCGCGGATAAGCCACGCAGAAAATATTAATAAATAAATGTGCAATTTATAAAAAAATAAAAAAATGCATTCAATTATTGATCTTCGGTGGAGATACTTGGATTGCGTTCCCTCAGCAATTTGAGAGAACTGGGGCGAGGCTGTGATAAAAAAAACTGAGAGGTGAGACTTTTTCAGAAGCAAAAAAAAGCCCGACGAGGATTCGGCTCCGGGTTTTGTCGCTGGGGAAAAAAAAAACGTAAAAAAAATGTAATTCAACTGTCACCTAGGACGCCGGGAATCCAACAACAAAGCGGATTTCCACGACACGTCAGAAGCGGGATGTGTTCATTAGGGGTCTGAGAGGCGCGGGACCCTCGCGTAATTACACTTGTTTTCATTAATTTCCTCGCCGCGCCGTAGTCGTTCATTACAATGCACCGTGTGGCTTCACGCATTTCTCACAGAAGTTCACTTTGCTTTGTTATTTTAGGTAAATTACAGTGATTAGATATTCCAAATATTACATCTGTCTTTTTTTACACCATTGAACTTTCAGTTATGGGCAGCGAGTCTGTGTGTGCGTGTGTGTGTGTGTCTGTGTGTGTCTGTGTGTGTCTATGTGTGTGTGTGTGCGCGTGTGTGTGTGTGCGTGTGTCATTATCCCATTATGATGCACAAACACCGCCGTGGATCGTTACAGGATTTTCCTAATCGTTTGAAAGGCTGAAACGTCCATTCTGAATACGCCGCACATTGATTGTGTTTTATGACCCGCTGCCCTTGGAGACAAAATATTATAATAGTTTGGGTCGCCTCTGGCTTCCTCTTCCTCCTTCCTCCTCCTCCTCCTCCCCATTCTCACGAATCATATTCAAACTCTTCTAAAAACCACGGTGCTTTCCTCCAAGCCCTCATCTCAATTGCTATTTAGTTATTCTGCGGCTGCTTTTACCTGCTTTTTGGGTTCATGTTATCAAGGAGCCAGTAAGACACACCTACAGGTTAGGTTTGCGAACATTTGGGGAATCGAACCCAGTGCCTTTCGGCTGGGAGTCGAACAAAAACCGAAACCACTTCGCCGTACTGTCCTCTACTTCTCTCCTAAACATTCACCGTGTGCTTCCTTCTACCCCCTTAACCCAGGATTTACTATTTAGTGATTTAGCCGACGCTTTTATCTAAAGTGACTCCCATTGATTTTGCTTTAGATACATGTGATTAAGGGGCAGGTAGGGGGTTAGGGCATCTTGCTCGAGGATGGCTGTAGTGCTGGACTGCAGACAATGGGGTTCAAACCCAGAGAGCGTTTGGCAGGGAGTCGAACAACCACCGTCCGCTATACACCCGCCACCCAGCGCCCCTCTCCAAAGGTTCCTCGCGTTGATTTGCGGAGATACATGTGATTAAGCGGCAGGCGGGGTTGAGGGGGGGCGTCACGACCGAGGACGCCTACGGGTAGACCGCAGACGTTCGGGGGATCGAACCCAGAACCGTCGGGAGTCAAACCGACACCCGAACCGATACGGCTGCCTTCCCTCCTCTACATTAACTCTGCGTGGCTGTTGTACACCCCTTCTACCCTTACCGCCCGTCTACAATGACACACGACTGCACTTCGCCGTATTCCGCGGACGACTCGTGAAAACGTTTTTTCCCGTCGCCGCGCCGCCACTGCTGTCGTCGGCCATCCACATTTAACCCCCCGACCCCCGCGGTCCGACACCACTTCCACCCTGTCCCCGTGTGTTTCCAACAAGGCCCACGGGTGCTCTGCTCTGGCCGTGTTCCCATGCTGAGTCCAGGCGTTGTGCCGCCGCTGTCTGTTAATGTGTGAACGCTATCGGTGTGTGTTGCTGCTACGGACGTTCAGGCGTCAGGGTACCTCAGGGTTCACGGTAGAAATAGAATAAGTGCATTGAAAGGCGCTCTCTTAAGAGACGACGTGCACAAACTCAGCTGACAGGACCGAAAGTAAGCGATAAAATGAAGACATTTGACAAAAAAAAGGATATATTTTATATATCGCTAGACACCTAGATACCTGGCCCAACTTTATGAAAAAAACAAACCCTACAAATCCGCCATAATGAATATAAGAATTCTAAATATCCCTGCAATGTTTTAAAAAGAACAGAGACAGATATTCTGTCATCTAAACCTAAAATAGTCTGGTGGGGTTTTTTTGGACAGCTTGTGGTTGTCAAATATATAAAAAAATCATAATAATAAGATGTTGTTAGATG
The DNA here is from genome assembly GCA_002895965.2 of Coryphaenoides rupestris. Lineage (NCBI taxonomy): Eukaryota > Metazoa > Chordata > Actinopteri > Gadiformes > Macrouridae > Coryphaenoides > Coryphaenoides rupestris. The sequence goes on along the minus strand of PIJE02001876.1, from coordinate 60,281 downwards.
TTGATCCCTATAGAAGTGTAGTATATTAATCATATATTTTTTTTTAAATATTGATGGACAAGTGAACATGAATTCAAAGGGGTTGGAGGTTGTGCTACGGTTGCTTCGAGGTCTGGAGTCAAGCCGATCCAGTCTCCTCGTGGTGGCTGTCAGTTGGTTCATTATGTGCTCCAAAGTTGTAGTGATTTAGACCCTGATTTGGCCCCTCCTGACAATCGGGGGGGAAGAAGTTGGTCGAGACCGACGTTCGGCACCAATTATCTTGTCGCGTCCGCTCCCCGTACAGATCCTATCTGAAGCCTTCCGATCTTCCGGAAAGATTGCGGGGGCCGCCTCGATAATATGAAGCTTGTTTCATATTTACAACTTACAAATACTGCAGTGTGAGGTGCTCTACGATATCGAGATCTGAGCGCATGAAAAATGATCTTAAAGAGCAACATGGCAAAATCGAAATGTCAAACCCCACAATCCATACATTCAGTGTCACTCAAAATGGCCAAAGCTGTGTTTGTCTTACACTTAAATTCAACATATACCCTCCAGTCTCCGTCAGTACTGGAGAGTTGGCAATCCTACATGTCAATCACGTTTGGAAAACGATGGCACTTTATGGTAATTGAGCCGAGCAATCAATTCCAACTCTCCATAGAAAGAACAAACATTTTCTTGCCATTATCCTTATTATACACGTCACTTCCTTCCCTTTTCCCAGCAAAATATATAATCTCCCATTCAAATATAATAGAAATCAGCCCACAGCCCTGCTCTACACAACAGAGAGCGTCGGGGAAGGTCTAATTTTGTATCTTTAATCACAACCCATTCATGTACAAGCAATTTAAAGCGATTTGTGCATGTACAATCCTACATAAAGCACCTTTAATATTATATTACTCGCTGTCATGTACCTTTCAAGCCGCCTAATAGCCGCCGTGTGTACAATTCACAATCGGCTATTTCGATCGGTTTGAATGTTCATATTTTACAGTGTGTGCAATGCGACCTGAAGACAATATCTTGTTGCCCTGCGGTCTATAACCCCGCCTACATACACCCCCCCCCCCCCCCCCCGTCCTGCTCCCATACATATTTTATAACCAACGGAATATTAAGGTTTCCACAAATGTATAGCAAATGGACGTCATTCGTCTTCTCAACAAGTTCCCAACATTGAGCTTAAACTCGAATATTTTAACTTAATGTGCTCCCGATATCACCCCCTTTCCTCTTCATTTGTGCTTACTGCGTTTCCACAATTTCGTATTTATCTCATTTATATTCAAGAATGTTTCAGACTACTTATTTTTCTTCTGCTTTTTATCTTTGTTTTATTACCTACACTTCCAAAAACAAATCAAATCTGTGAGAAGATGTCCTATAAAGATATATAAAATAACTTATGGAGCACAAACACTTTCCGTAAAATACAAAAAAATACAATTTCCAACGTACTCCCCACTTTCGACCGTTAATTAACTGACAATTCATGAGTGTTCATGAGCCCGTGATGTCACAGTACAGAGAACTTCGGCGGGTTCTCTTCCCTGTATTCCACTCTCCACACCGCGACGTCGTAAAATTAGCCCAAGGTGGAGGCAACGCAGCTGTCAGACGTCCCTTTAAACTGTGTGTCACCACCACCCACCACCCGCCCCCCACCACCACCACCACCACCACCACCACCACCACCCACCACCACTTTCCTCCTCTCCACCTCGCCTCGACTCTTACTCAGCACGTTGCCCAGATTGGACATAGTTATAATGCGTTCGGTGGTTCACAATGACCAAACAGAAAAATCTATACGGTTTCTATACGGGGGGCCACACGTGTCCTCTCACCAGACGGGAGAGAGAGAGAGAGAGAGGAGAGAGAGAGAGAGAGAGAGAGAGAGAGAGAGACGCAGAGAGAGAGACGAGATAGAGAGAGACATGCAAGAGAGAGGTCGGAGGTCTGCATGTCATTTCGTGCATTGACTGAATGCAGATTATGTGTGTTGTGTTGTGTGTGTTGTGTGTGTGGTGTTGTGTGTGTGTGGTGTGTGTTGTGTGTGTGTTGTGTCTGGTGTGTGGTGTGTGGTGTGTGTGGTGTGTGTCAGAGTGTCTGTGGGTGTAATATCCTGTCACTAGATGAGCTGACTAGACTGTGTGTGGTGTCGTTCCAATGGTACGTTGCCAGAACAGACACCCTTTGTGTCTCCTGGTTGTGATTCTACGAAGATGATATAGCTGGGGAAGGAGCAGCAAGATACACCAACCGTCGGCAAACGATCGATTTTTTCCCCCGGACTGTAGCTGTGACAAGAGAGAGTGACAGAGAGTCCTCCTTTTAGCGCTCTTCCTCACTGTACTCGTCTCTATATAGTGCTACCCGCCGTTGCCCGGGCGACCACGTGAGATCGGCGACACCGGTGATTTAGCAAATCTTCCTTCTTCCTCGTGTAATAATATCAGGCCGATACATACGTGTAGCACACGTTTACATGTACATTTTCATTTAGGGGCGTTTGGCAGACGATTTTATCCAAAGTGACAGCAATATACATAAAGATGAGAATAGAGCTGCGTTCAAGCGTTCATCGTTGCAAGGCGAATTGAACGAGTTTCATAATTTCTGGGTTGCCTGCATCATAGCCGGGACAAGAGCAATACAGCAAACAATACGGCAAACGTGCAAAACATAATTCCACGCACATATAAACTGTTCATAAATCACTGCAAAATGTATTTATTTCAGTTAAAACCAATAAACCAAACTGGAATTGTCGAGAAAGCACAGAACAGTGTCACAACGGTACAGTGTTGGTTAAATAAAGTTGAGATAAAACCCGAGGATTCTGAAAACTTTGAGGGAAGTCGAGAACTTCATGAAACGACCTGTTAGTGCCGATGCTCGAGTCACCATTAGATCACATTTCTGTTGTTTTGAGGGCACAGCGGCTCCTTCTCGCTCAACCTCTCGGCAGCGCCGGGGCTTAAGGAGTGTGCAGTTCACTTCTGCTCAGTTCAGTTCAGATTTTTATTGTCCCTTGAGGGGAAATTTGATTTACAGTCGAGGGCAAAAAAACACAGACGAAAAACATAATGAGGACGTGGGACATTAATCACCGCAGTTACAGAAAACAACCCAAAGAAATAAAGACAAAGAAAGTACGTCTGTTCGTTAAATGTATCAGCCGCGGTATCCGTACTAAAGGTTAGCGCGGTGCAGTCAAGAGTTAGTGCACCTTAAGTGTGTTTATTGCACTTTATGGTGGAGCACTGGAAGGTGTCATAAGTTACAACAGCCACCTTGTAAACCCTCAGCCCCGTCCAGCAGGTACACCAGAGCACAGCGATCACCGTTGGCGGGGCTGAAGTTGAGGGAAACCCGAGGTGAACGTGTGAATCGTTGCTTCTTACATTTATACTCATTTTGTTTTGTATTATAAATGAAACATTTGGGGGTTTTTTTGTTTTTTTTAAATTCATTCCGGTTTTGCTATCGATTCCTTTGCCCACACGGCTGCCAACACAACACATGTGTTGTCCAGAAAGATTTTCTAAAATATGAAAAAGTACACAGGGCCGCATTCCAATAGACTTACTGTGGACTCTTTTTCATGGACTATAATTTGTTGATGTTTTTCCCAAAACTGAGGGATATTCTTTGTATGTGCAATACTTCCAAGAGGCCTCTTTTTTTTATTGGTTTCAACAAGCAGGTTTCCTCATATTCAATAATATTTAAAAAGCCTGTGATGTAATAAAATGAATTCATTGTGTTGGTGATTTTTTTTTCTTTTTTTACTGTTATATAATGAGCTTCTGGACAACATAGGCTTTGTGTGTGTGTGGACGTAGAAATATCATTATATGGATGTTAAAATTCTGAAGCATTTTGCACCTCCACTGTTATAATTGTCCTGAAACGCTGCACTTCGATGCGTGTATTATTCCCCTTAATTCACATCAAATGAACCCCGTCACGTCTGTAAGAGATGCCGACTCATACGTTCACCCTGAGATTTGTATAAGAACCGCATTACACGTTCCGAGCCGATGCCAAACCAGCAGTTTGCCTTGTTCCTTCCGCCTCATTGGCTGACGACTGAGCCTTACCTTCAGTGGATGTTGGTGTCTTAAGTTGACGCGCGATAAAACCTAAACTACCTCTGGATTGAATCACCAATCTGCTAGGACGATGTTCCCTTCCCCGGCGTGACTCTCTGCAAACGATTTACTCACTTTAGTTTTAATTTCACGACGTCGAGCCGTGGATATGAAAGGGACTTGTGTCCTTATGCTGAAAACGTCTGTCTTAAGGTGTGTCTGTGTGTGTTTGTGCCGGTATCGTTCTTTTATTTATCAATTCATTATTCATCGTGCGTTCACAGGGATTGCTCAGGGATGCCTTACAGGTGCACTGCAGATATTTTGATTCGAACCCAGAAGCCTTCAGCTAAGAGTCAATCTGGAGACTCCCCTGCCCTTTTTACCTATAGGTCTTGAGCAACAAAACAGACCAAAAATACATGTGTTCTAATCTGATTCTATTGCCATGGTTACCAATAACTTCAAAATGTCAACCGTAGGTGTAGTGTACAGGACACAAATACATCGTGGCACATCCTGCGTACAGTCGCATGCAATTGACTTAATAGTTTGGAATGTGAATTCTCAAAAATCGCAACAGGATAGAATAAAAGAAATACAATCAAACAGAATCCTGTGAGACCAACTCGTGTGTGTTGTTCTGAAAAGGTTCTGCGTTTGATCCCCTGTTCCCTCGACTAGGGACCTAGTCGCTAGGTAAGCCATAAACCTAGTGACCTAGTCTATAGCTAACCTATAGGCGTCGATGAGCAAGATGCCCCTAACCCCCGACCCGCTCCCTTATGAGCTGTACCCGTATTCACCTGTAGTCACTTTGGATAGAAGCATCTGCTGAATGACTACATAGTGAATAGTCGTCGAAAAATGACTCCAAGTCTGGTAGTCTTACACCCTGGCTTGTAGAACACATGCAGTATAGTTTAGGTTGTCGGTTTGGACATAATGATTCCATGGGATGAATATGTCTGTGTTTGATCCTATTTTATACAGACCACGGTTTTGACAAGATTTTCCTTTACACTGTTGTCAGATCAGTCAAGGGCATGGGGGCGGGACTTTACCTTCATATCATACATTTTGTACGGAATATTTTGTATGTTAAAGAAATGTTCACACACAGTAGCTACGGTTGTGTTTCTCGCGTGGCTCTGAACACTCTTAACGCTGAAGTGACCCTGAACTGAGTCGGTTTGAAAGCGGCTCCGTCCACCGAGCGTCTCCTCCATCTCATGACACACACAGCCACCAGCTAACCCTGTGGAGCAGGAGTCGGAGGAGCAGGAGGAGGAGGAGTCGGAGTCGGAGGAGCAGGAGTAGGAGTCGGAGGAGGAGGAGGAGGAGGACGAGTGACCGCATCTGTTCAAAGTTTGATGAAGCTATCTGGCTGAATCTACAAGAGGAGATCTGCCAAGCTCCACACAAGCAGCTCCTGTCCTCTCATCCTTTGTTTTGCTTTGTGTTTGCAAAGGCTAATGACTTCTCGATGTGGACAAAGCAAAGGGATTAGCAATCGGAATTATATACGTTCTTCATAGCGGTCCCCTTTGTTCCCTGGGCCTCTCTCAGCGCCCATCAATGAAGGCATTTCCTTAGCGTTTCCAAAAAAAGCTTTGGCGAACTTGTGAGGAACTGGCTTGGCTCAGCCTCAGAGTTAAAGGTCTGTGGCACGCTAACTAAATGTAATACATCTTCACAAAAGGTAGAATTTTCTTTTGACACCATTTTGCATTTATCACGAACAACGCACGGTCAATCAATTCAGTCGCTGTATTGATCCGGTTGATGTAGTGGTGGAATACGTTCTTTGTGTCTTGGTTCCTTAGTATAGAGACTCAGTTGTTGTTCGTAGAAACCCCATTGTGCGGTGCTTAGTGATTGTCTAGTTTCTGCAATATTAATTGCTTTGATTGTTCTCAGCCTCACCTGTAAGTCTCTTTGGATAAATGCTAGAAGTATAAAAGATAAATGAGTTGACTATACATAAATGTATTGTTTGATCAATAGCTTGAAGAAAAAGAGGGTTTTTCTTCAGGTCATTAGTCATTTTGTTCTTACTTCACTGGATATTTCAAAGCATTTGGATGAAAAGTAAAGAGAAATGGCTTTAAATATACAACAGCGGAGTCTAAAATTCGCCAACAGCTGAATTTCTAACTGCTGACTGAATTTTAACTCACTTTTACGGAACCAAATATATTACAACTAGTGGCTGGCTGCTAGTTGCTGTCATAACAAATTGTATATGGATTAGAAATAGAAAGAGTCTTTCAATAGCTGAATACTTAAGATGGATTTGTTGAGTAAATAAGGTCCCTACATGTCCTGCAACATGACGACAGGACGTGTTGGAAATATTGGGCAACAATATCAACCCTGATCGTGTTTCCTAATTAAACACAATTATTGTGGGCTCGTGCCAGAAATCCACTCATTGCATCTCCAATGTTATTACCAAGTGTGTATGATTTATGCTTTTCTATGATCCATGTATGATCTACCCATCTGCCACTAATCAATAGCATACAGACAATAGACGTGTATCAATAAAGAGCTCGACATTTGGTGCCAAAAATGTGTTGGTGCCAATGGCAGTTGGGTGTATTCAGCCTTCCTGGAGATGGTTGATCAGGAAAGGCTGGGAAAGGGACGTCCTACTAAATGACCCCCCTGGAAGTGGGGCGGGAGAGGGGACAATCCGCCGGCGGCCACAACGACAGACTCCTGCTCACGTCTCAAAGTACACTTGCTGCTCGGTGGTTGCTAGCTGAGGTGGCTTCAGGCGTCCAGGGATTCCTCCGGAGCCCCCCCCCCCCCCCCCTCTGGAGGTGTACCGGGCAGGCAACAGACCAGCTGGGGTGGAGACCCCGGGGCTGACTGCTGGAGGGGTTGTGTCATCCGGTCTCTGGGAGCTCCTCGGGGGAGACTTGATGCAGACGTTTGGCTCGAGGAGGTTCCCAGGGAAAGGAGGTGCCTGGATTGATCTATGGCCCAGATGGCCACCGGCCACTGTATCCCCGCGCCTGGAGGAGCAGTGAAAGAAGGATGGATGGTGTATTGTTATCTTTGTTATCAGCGCCGATGCATGGAGAACGTTTACACAGGGGTTGTACACAGCAAATCATTTATACAGCACCCACACACACACACTGTGGGTGCTGTATCAAGTGACTTCTTAGAAAATGTACATATCATAAGATTCATCTTACATAAGAATCATCTTTCCACCTTTCAGGGTGAACTATTCTCCTGACTCACCATCGTGGTTTTAATTTTAGTCGTGGGACTAAAGAGAGAAACACAACTCCACACAAATATAGCGATCAAACGGTGCCATTGCACCACGGTTAAATAATAGATGCTTCAGCAATCAGTGACCAGTCTGATGGATGATTGGTTGACACGAATCTATTTCTGTCCCCAATCATTCCACATCATTTCCATTCCCAAGTGATGAGGTTAGGATTTCTTGCTTTCTATTGCACGACTTTTTCAAACGCTCCAAATTCCAAAAATGTGCCGTGCCAGGATAAAGATTTATATCGTTAGCTGTCATGTTAGAGTTCTGACAAAAACGCTCTGTCAAAAACGGAACGATGTTGCAGAAAAGTTCGGAGTTTTGTTCCCGTAGTGGGATTGTAGCTGGTGCGGCTGTATGTACCCGGACGGATCGTTGAAGGGGGTGCGGCTGTTGCTTGTACGCCAGCCACCCCAGACATCACAGCTTGTCAGGTTTACAACGAGAACTGCGCGCAGACCCTCTTGCGACCCTGACTGGGAATAGGCTGTTGAATAAAAATGGATGGAGACACACTTGAACAGAGATGTCTGAGCAAAACATCGTGGACAAGCCCGATGACAACGTGTTTCTACCTGAGAGTGAAATACGTCGCATCTCTCGGTTTAGATGACATAATTATCTCATTTGCGCCGAGGCAGCTCAACCCGCTAACACACTAAACCACGCAAGCGTACACCTCGTGGCGACCCGGGTTTGATTCCCGCCTGCGGTCCTGTGCTACATGCTGTTCACCGTGCTGTGTCTCTTATATAACATATTACAGATGCAACATTTCAGAGAAGCTTCAATTAAAACTCACGTCGAAATCAAATGTATAATTTAGATTTTTACAGAAACATTTGATCAGACCCCATATCCATTATTGTCCGTTCCCCCGGCAAAAAAAACAATCACGATTTTTTTGCTTCGCATCTTTTTGCGTCTAACTTGGAGACCGACTCCCTTCCTCGCTGTAGAAGCCGTTAGCTCATCACAACAACACGACTCCGGGAGCCGTTCATCGCTTCATGCTTTGGCGCGTCTTCATCCTGGACTCACGCATGAGAAGACTCCGGGTGAATGTGTACCCGCGCCGAGATCGGTGAGACGGCAACTAACCGTCGCTCCGCTTGCAGGCCCCTCCCCCCCCCCAGCCGACGTGTGTCGTCCCGTGGTTTGACTCGTGTAAATCTCTCTCAAATCACTAGGTTTGACTGTGCGCTCTAATGTGGCTCGTCACGCCACCGCTTATATACGTTTATTGTCATCAATTGTGTCGCCCGGCTGCCGCTGCCGGCGGAGAGAGATAGCGTGGCCGGGTCGGTCACAGAGGGGGGGGACGCGGCGCGACTCGACTACTCAAGCGTCGGTTTTCACCACATAAACCCTTCATCACACCTCGATGGCTTTTCGTCTTCCCGTCGGCCCCGGCGACATTAGCATGCGTTCGACTGTGACGGTACGACCGCCGCGGCGCTACGACGCCAAACCGAGGTTCGGTGATAGCTAACACAGGTGTGTGTGTGTGTGTGTGTGTGTGTGTGTGTGTTTGTGTGTGGGTGTTGTAAATTTGACAATTTACAACAAGGGTACATGAATTAACCATTTATTAACATCAGTTAATGCAGTGGTAAGCATTAACTAACAGTTGATGGTCACTAATTGTGTTCATGTTAACTAATGTTCTTCATGTTCATTAAGTCAAAGGGTTTCATGTCAACTAAGGTATTAATGTATAAATCACTATGCTAATCCATATAATAATGTCTATTACTGGTTTATTATTCACTAATGGTTCATTCGTATACATTGATCGGAAAGTGTTCCTGAAATGTCTTATATTATGTTTGTATCATATGAGCTTAAGAAACTGTGATCCTCTGCTGTGTGTTTCGGCTTTGTCTCTTCAAAAACCGATCGAAGGACTTTACCTTCAATATCTACCCACGTATAATACAGTACACATAGTACTGTAAGTTATATGAGCTCAGTACAATTGATGATGCGATAATATGTTGCTCCTCGGCAGGGGCTTACTCCAGGATCGCTGACGTATCACTGGTGGTGAGAAACATTTTAATTGATTCCTCCCATGCCTTAATCAATAATATCCACTTCTTTCTCTCGGCGAAAAGACGAGAGCCCCGCAGGAGATGGTTGTTGGTACACAAGTCAAGTACCCGAGTATCTGTCTTCAGTTTTATGCTCCTAACTGTCCTTTGAGGAGCTCACATGACGTGTTTAGTGGGTTTTTGCTTGCTCAAGACCATCGAGGAATCCATGCGGCCCCGCTTCGGTGGACGCTATGGAAGCTGGGATCTATCGGCTCATTAGCAGCTCTGTCTTCGCGGGCGCCGCGCATCGCACCTTTAGTCATCTAATCTTGTATGCACCTCCACTCGCTCTAACCCGCTATTTGTCTGTCTCCTCCAGGTGGTGATTGGTTTCCTGACAGAGGCAAACGGGCCAATCGGAAGCAGCTACGAAGAAGATGGATGACGCCAACGAGTCTCCATGAGGAGGACATTTATCCCAGTACCTTGCTATGTCACGCTAGGAAACCTCCGGTGATATCCTCCTGTCGTTCCCACGACGGCCCTCATTTAGCTTATTTTCTCCTTTTTTTACCCTTCTACATCATCTCTGACACTATCATTTTATGAGCCCATTCGTGCAATCTGTGTGATATGACAAAGAGAGTCCGCTTTTTGGACATGTCTTTCCCCACGGGTGCCGCCAGCCAGCAAGGCTGTGCCGGGCGGCGATGTTCCCAGAAGATCTCGGACCACTGCGTGGCGTGGCTCCTGGGTCTGGTGCTGCACCTCGCCCTCTCCTCCTGCCAGCGCGTGGACCTCAAGTACCCCATCGTCACCACCGGCTACGGCAAGGTCCGGGGCATCAGGAAAGAGCTCAACAACGAGATCCTGGGCCCCGTAGAACAGTACCTGGGCGTGCCGTACGCCACGCCGCCCATCGGAGAGCGTCGCTTCCAGCCGCCGGAGGCTCCCGGCTCCTGGCAGGAGATCCGCAACGCCACGCAGTTCGCGCCCGTGTGTCCCCAGAACGTGCACGGCGTTCTGCCGGAGATCATGCTGCCCGTGTGGTTCACCGACAACCTGGACGCGGCGGCCACCTACGTGCAGAACCAGAGCGAGGACTGCCTGTACCTCAACGTCTACGTGCCCACCGAAGACGGTGAGTACTCCTAGATCCCCCCGCGGCCCCCCGCTCCCCGGGGGAACACTATGCTAATGTTTCCTTTGGTGGGAACAGTTTAAATCCCTCCACTTCATGAGGTCACTTTAGCCCGGGAAAGAAAAACAGTAGTATAGTCTTAGCAGGTCCCAGGTAAATGCTATAATCCGTAATTGTCCGTGTGACCTTGAATGTGGAATAAACACAGTGCTTTAACCATGAGCTGTTAACCACCCAATAGAATAATGTTAGGGTCTTCTAAGTGTACTGCGGCTTCTGGAATTCTAAAATATATTTCAATAGTTTTGTTAGCTCCGTGCTTTGTAGTGTAGTCTATACATATATATATATATTGTCACGTTTTTCCGTTGTTTCCTATGTACTACCGCCGGCGCATTATACTTAAATCTTTGAAGTTTTGTCTCGGAGTAAACAACATCCTTGAGCTACCATCCAGCCGGGCGGCCTAAAACCTAAACCAACATAAAGGTTTGTGTACCGAGGCGAGCTCCATTGGCGCAGGGCGAGGTGTTGGAGAACCCCTGGTATGTAGCAGCGGCTACAGGTAGATAGCAACACCGCGAGGGAAGAGGCCGCTTTGAACGCCGCAGGTCTTAACGCATGGAGGCGCACATTGGCCTGGAAAGGGGGGACAGGCCTATTTGTGGAGGGTCAGCCTAATGAGCTATATAATGCGATATAATGATCTAAACCTGTTTACCGCGTGAATCAAGGGCACCTTTGGTCCGGGCGCGTAGGCAGGAGTCGCCGTGTGGCCGGCGTTATAATGGAATCTCGCTCCCTGCAACCGATTACACTTCCATCTTTCCTGTGCCGTGAACTCCCAACGCCGCCATTACGCCGCCGCCCACGTCGCCGCCTCGCGCGGTCACTCGGGCCGCTCAGCTAGACTCCCGCCATAGCCGCTCAAGTGAGGAAGAGAATGGAAAGACTTTTTTTCCCCCGCGTAGAGGACACGGTTTTTTTTTTTTCCCGTGGACGGAGCCTGATACAATGGCTCTCTCAAAACGCTCCGTTTTGGAGGGAAAAACCGCTCCGGTTAAACTCTAGAACTCTCTGAAACGCTGTGGGAGAGGTAACTCGGCTTGTCGAGGTACAGCGTGAAGATAAAAATGGAAGACAGGAAAATGAAAGAAAATCGCTGGAGATGGAGGATTTTTTGTGGATCCATTTTAATTAGACGACTCGGGTCCGCTCGGAAACAGATGAGGTTAACACATACCTGCGCCACAAGACTTGTTTAACGACAGCGGGGAGGTTGGTGAGCATCCGCATTGATTTCTCCCAAACGCCATCGCCGCCTCTATTATTTTTCAAGAATCGCTTATCGAGGAATATATCATTTTCGCCGAGAACGCAACATTACTTTCACCGTAAGCTCGCTGTTTGTCTGCCTGCCGAGCACTTTGTCAGAAACGCCATGAAACAGCATAAGGTTAACCCCCCGGGGGACGGCGCGCACTCACCTCGTTCAACCGACACCTTTGCGTCGAGGTCAGTCTCTAGGTCAAGCTCCCGTCGCACGCCGGGGAGACGTTGCCGGTGGTGGAACACGGAGGCCCAGAGAGAAGCAACAGCGAGGAGGTGTATAATTTTGGTGGGATAATTGAAATAGACTGGCCCTGCGGCGTGCATCAATACAACACACAAGGCTCGGGCTCTTGAATTTTAAAACGCAAAAGTACAGTCCAGTCACGACTATGCGGCGAGAGGGGAGGGTGTGAAGGCGGCATTCCATCACCCACTCTTCATGGCTTACATGTAAATGTGGTCGTAAACAACATGTAAACATAGTATTCTGTAACATGGTATTAATGAGTTACTGGTACATGTAAACATAGTATTCTGTAACATGGTATTAATGAGCTATATGTAAACATAGTATTCTGTAACATGGTCATAATGAGCTATATGTAAACATAGTATTCTGTAACATGGTATTAATGAGCTTATATGTAAACATAGTATTCTGTAACATGGTATTAATGAGCTTATATGTAAACATAGTATTCTGTAACGTGGTATTAATGAGCTTATATGTAAACATAGTATTCTGTAACGTGGTATTAATGAGCTTATATGTAAACATAGTATTCTGTAACATGGTATTAATGAGCTTATATGTAAACATAGTATTCTGTAACATGGTATTAATGAGCTTATATGTAAACATAGTATTCTGTAACATGGTATTAATGAGCTTATATGTAAACATAGTATTCTGTAACATGGTATTAATGAGCTTATATGTAAACATAGTATTCTGTAACATGGTATTAATGAGCTTATATGTAAACATAGTATTCTGTAACATGGTATTAATGAGCTTATATGTAAACATAGTATTCTGTAACATGGTATTAATGAGCTTATATGTAAACATAGTATTCTGTAACATGGTATTAATGAGCTTATATGTAAACATAGTATTCTGTAACATGGTATTAATGAGCTTATATGTAAACATAGTATTCTGTAACATGGTATTAATGAGCTTATATGTAAACATAGTATTCTGTAACATGGTCATAATGAGCTTATATGTAAACATAGTATTCTGTAACATGGTATTAATGAGCTTATATGTAAACATAGTATTCTGTAACATGGTCATAATGAGCTTATATGTAAACATAGTATTCTGTAACATGGTATTAATGAGCTTATATGTAAACATAGTATTCTGTAACATGGTATTAATGAGCTTATATGTAAACATAGTATTCTGTAACATGGTATTAATGAGCTTATATGTAAACATAGTATTCTGTAACATGGTATTAATGAGCTTATATGTAAACATAGTATTCTGTAACATGGTATTAATGAGCTTATATGTAAACATAGTATTCTGTAACATGGTATTAATGAGCTTATATGTAAACATAGTATTCTGTAACATGGTATTAATGAGCTTATATGTAAACATAGTATTCTGTAACATGGTATTAATGAGCTTATATGTAAACATAGTATTCTGTAACATGGTATTAATGAGCTTATATGTAAACATAGTATTCTGTCACATGGTATTAATGAGCTTATATGTAAACATAGTATTCTGTAACATGGTATTAATGGCTATATGTAAACATAGTATTCTGTAACATGGTATTAATGAGCTTATATGTAAACATAGTATTCTGTAACATGGTCATAATGAGCTTATATGTAAACATAGTATTCTGTAACATGGTATTAATGAGCTTATATGTAAACATAGTATTCTGTAACATGGTATTAATGAGCTTATATGTAAACATAGTATTCTGTAACATGGTATTAATGAGCTTATATGTAAACATAGTATTCTGTAACATGGTATTAATGAGCTTATATGTAAACATAGTATTCTGTAACATGGTATTAATGAGCTTATATGTAAACATAGTATTCTGTAACATGGTCATAATGAGCTTATATGTAAACATAGTATTCTGTAACATGGTATTAATGAGCTTATATGTAAACATAGTATTCTGTAACATGGTATTAATGAGCTATATGTAAACATAGTATTCTGTAACATGGTATTAATGAGTTACTTATATATGTAAACATAGTATTCTGTAACATGGTATTAATGAGCTTATATGTAAACATAGTATTCTGTAACATGGTATTAATGAGCTTATATGTAAACATAGTATTCTGTAACATGGTATTAATGAGCTTATATGTAAACATAGTATTCTGTAACATGGTATTAATGAGCTTATATGTAAACATAGTATTCTGTAACATGGTATTAATGAGCTTATATGTAAACATAGTATTCTGTAACATGGTATTAATGAGCTTATATGTAAACATAGTATTCTGTAACATGGTATTAATGAGCTTATATGTAAACATAGTATTCTGTAACATGGTATTAATGAGCTTATATGTAAACATAGTATTCTGTAACATGGTATTAATGAGCTTATATGTAAACATAGTATTCTGTAACATGGTATTAATGAGCTTATATGTAAACATAGTATTCTGTAACATGGTATTAATGAGCTTATATGTAAACATAGTATTCTGTAACATGGTATTAATGAGCTTATATGTAAACATAGTATTCTGTAACATGGTATTAATGAGCTTATATGTAAACATAGTATTCTGTAACATGGTATTAATGAGCTTATATGTAAACATAGTATTCTGTAACATGGTATTAATGAGCTTATATGTAAACATAGTATTCTGTAACATGGTATTAATGAGCTTATATGTAAACATAGTATTCTGTAACATGGTATTAATGAGCTTATATGTAAACATAGTATTCTGTAACATGGTATTAATGAGCTTATATGTAAACATAGTATTCTGTGACATGGTATTAATGAGCTTATATGTAAACATAGTATTCTGTAACATGGTATTAATGAGCTTATATGTAAACATAGTATTCTGTAACATGGTATTAATGAGCTTATATGTAAACATAGTATTCTGTAACATGGTATTAATGAGCTTATATGTAAACATAGTATTCTGTAACATGGTATTAATGAGCTTATATGTAAACATAGTATTCTGTAACATGGTATTAATGAGCTTATATGTAAACATAGTATTCTGTAACATGGTATTAATGAGCTTATATGTAAACATAGTATTCTGTAACATGGTATTAATGAGCTTATATGTAAACATAGTATTCTGTAACATGGTATTAATGAGCTTATATGTAAACATAGTATTCTGTAACATGGTATTAATGAGCTTATATGTAAACATAGTATTCTGTAACATGGTATTAATGAGCTTATATGTAAACATAGTATTCTGTAACATGGTATTAATGACCTTATATGTAAACATAGTATTCTGTCACATGGTATTAATGACCTTATATGTAAACATAGTATTCTGTAACATGGTCTTACATGTAAACATACAGTAGTACTCTTTAATTTTATATACAGGTTATATGTCAACATAGTCACGCACGTGTTCTCAAAGGTTTCCATATAAATACAGTCGTGTTACGTTTTACATTTACACGTTTACAATTACATCAACGATTGTTTTAATGTAAAGTTTATTCTCACGGGTTTACATGTATGGCTAGTAGCCTCCCAGCCTCATTCCGAGGGTACAATAGCGTCTCAGGAGGCCAGAGCTCTACTTCCCGGAGACAATGCAAGGCTTTCGCATTGTATTCAAATTCAGAACCATAAACACATTAAATCAATCGCTACCAGCCAACAACACACCTCTCTGCCGCCGCCGCCACCGCCGACGCCGCGACGCCGGGGGACAATTCCAGCGAGGGTGGAGGCGGGGAGGCGGGGAGGCCAGGGGGGCGGGGAGGCGGGGCATAAGCCTCGCAGAAAACGGCCGTCGGTTGTGCTGTCCTACCGGGCCGACTCGGGGCACCCCGGAGGCGCCAGCCAGGCGGAGGATGATGAGCATTAAACCCAAACACACCGTCTCAGACAATAGCCTCCACCCGCCTCTGGTTAGCGGAGGCTGCAGCAGGGGGGGGGCCGCCTCCAGCCTCCAGCCTCTCGCCTCCAGCCTCCAGCCTCCGTCCCAAACGGCGAGCCCCCCCGTCGGAAGCACATCCTTTGTTTCCGCTGCCAGCCGACGGTCCGACACCCACCACCCCAGAACACAGAACACACATACACACACACACAGAACACACATACACACACACACACACGACACACACAACACACACACATACACACACACACCACCACACACACACACACACACAACACCATAACACACACACACAACACACACACACACACACAAACACACAGAACACACACACACACACACACAGACCGTGGGTTGTAAGGTGACACTGATCTCTGGATTGGCCTATTGGTTGATTGGCTTGCTGTGAAGGCCTGCCCCACGCCACACGCACAAACACACGCATGCATGCATGATAGGCACGCCATACACCAGACTGAACCACACACACACACACACACACACACACACACACACACACACACACACACACACACACACACACGCTACTAAACCACGGCGCTATTTTTAGACGACGAGCCACCGTTCCGGTTCTTTTTTTTTTCTTTTTTCCCCGCTCCGATATGTTCCAGCTCGACAAGATGGCCGGTTTATTTATGTAGGGTTCACAGGTGAGGTACACGATTATACCGTTGGACGCTTTGTTGCTTTGTGATCCGGGGGCTAATGAGACGCCGGCGCTGTTTACAGAGGCTTGCGTCAGCGATGGGCTTTTAGCGATGACCGCACGCTTTGTGACGAACGGCCGCTTTCAACTCGTGGATTGATCGCCCCGATTGCGTCACTCTACCCCCCAGTGTGTCTATTAACGGTTATAGTTAGAGAATAACTTTACAAAAACGGTAGAGTATCTTGCTTTGTAAAAAAAACAACAATGAGGCAGAATCACTTTGGGCTTAATGGCGGTTATTAGCGCCATTGAAGATAATGATAATGTTTTTTTATTGTGTTGGATGTTCAATGCCTGTAGCTCCAATGTCTCCTTTTTGTAATTGATTGAATTCACTGGTGAACTCCGAAAAACATTAAGTCGTGATCACTATCACACCGTCCCCTGTACACTTGTATTATAAGAGTAAGACACTAGCGACACCTTCACTTACGTTTTAAAGGGACTCTAAAGCGTTTTACCAGACCTGCGGGTTGATGATCCACGACCGGCCATCTTGAAAACTGTTCGATTGTGACATCGCAAGCGGCGGCGGCGGCGGTGTGTCCGCCCAGGACGCGTGATGGATGGCGTGAACTCCCCGGTCGTCTCCGCGGTGGGCCGGAGCCCGCCCGTCCGTCCATCCATCAATGCGTCTGGGCGGACACACCGCCGCCGCCGCCGCCGCCGCTTGTGATGTCATCGCGATCGAACCGCTTTTGGCTGCTCGTGGATCGTGAACTTCACACCCGGTGGTTAAAACAGCGGCCTCTTAATTAACAATACCATTTAGTTTATTTTTATCCGTCTTTATCCGTACCGGCTGGCAGGGCGCAATGATCGCAAGGGAAAAAAAAATGCAGCTTGTCGTTAAAATGTGAGGAGCGACCAACAGCAGGAACAAAAAAAGCGATTAGCAAGGCTTCCTAGCGGGTTATTAGCGACCAGCTAACGTCGCGCCGGCGTTTATATGCGCGTCGCTGTATCGCACGGATACAGACGAGGGACGAGGACTCTTAACACCACGTAGGAAATTTGATTCAAAATGGTTGAAAGTAAATTGGTCATAGTCGAGATTAATTGGATTTAAGAAATGTGTCGACAACCCCTAACCACCTTGAGCGAAGAACATTATATATGCATGTTAGCTTCAGTAGTGCATCTCCTCTCTCTCTCTCTCTCTCTCTCTCTCTTCCTCCATCTCCCTCCCTCTCTCGCTCTCTCTTCCTCTATCTCCCTCCCTCTCTCGCTCTCTCTTCCTCTCTCTCTCCTCGCTTTCTCTTGCTCTCCATTACACTACACTAATTGTGGCATACGCTTACAGATGTGGTGATGCACAGTGTGTGTGTGTGTGTGTGTGTGTGTGTGTGTGTGTGTGTGCTCCTCCTCCTCCTCCTCCCCCCCCTCTCCTCCTCTCCTCTCTGCCTCCTCCTCCTCTCTCTATCTCCCACTTGATGTCCTCACCCACCACCACCGCCGCCGCCGCCTACTCCACCAGCACCACCACCACCAGCACCCACACCACAGGCGCCATCTCCGCCTCTGTAGCCCTGCCTACTGAAATATGGTTTTTAATAACGAGGACGGTAAATGGCCGCTCTAGCGGCAATAAAAATGAAGTATGGCTGGGCCGTTGGCGGGGGAGCAGAGGAGGAGTGCCGGTGGTGGAAACAGGAACACTGTGACACTGAGCTCCGGCAGCGCTGGGCTAACTAAGGAAAAACAGAGCCGGGGGGGTGGAGGGGGGGATGTAAGAGAGAAGAAGGCATCCACACGCGGCGATAAAAGAAACCAGGGGGGGGGGGGGGAGGGGGGGGGGGGGTGTGATGTGGAGGGGTGGAGGGTGTTAAATTCACAATCCCATCGAACATTTGTTCTGTTCTATTTAGATTATTTTCCAAGAAGGCGTTGGGGGTTGGCGTTGGAGTAGTGGGCGGAGGAGGCGGAGGCGGAGGCGGAGGAAGGAGGAGGAGGAGGAAGGAGGAGGAGGAGGAGGCGGTGGAGGAAGGAGGAGGAGGAAGGAGGAGGAGGAGGCAGGCGACACGGTGGCCGCGGAGGGGAAGACAGTGATCTGATTTGCATTCAGCGCGGTGACCCCCTCTTCCTCCATCCGCATAAAGATGGAGATAAGAGAGGGAGAGAGAGAGAGGGAGGGAGAGGGAGAGAGAGAGAGGGAGGGAGAGAGTGAGAGAGGGAGAGAGAGGGAGAGAGAGAGAGAGAGCGAGGGAGGGGGCAGGCAGCTAGGGACACAGGGAGAGGAGCCGGCCGGGGCCGGGCGGAATGGACGCATAGGGAGAATAAAAACGCTGTGCCTCTTTTTTTTCACATTCAGAAGGGAGAATGTTGAGACGACTCCCTCTGCCGTTTTTCGAGTCTTTTCATCGTGGTGATAGCATAGCGGACACAAAACATTCTTTCGGACACGGGGGAGCGAGGAGCGCCGGTGTTACATCACGTCGTATAAACATGTCAGACTCAAGGACACATTTGGCCCACGACGCCCTTTGATCCGGCTTGCCTGTGACTCCTCCGCAGTGTTAATTAATTCTAGCCCCGCCGAAGTACACTGAAAAATATTGGTGGGACTACAAGTCCCAGAAGCGGTGTGAGGCGACGCCGCCGACAGACGGACACGCACCCGATCTCGGCCTTTACACGACACGTCGTAAAACAACACGAAAAGCCGCCGTTTTCTCATCAGCGCCTCGAAAACGAGTTACGGACATATTTCAGAGGAACGTTGAGGTGCTTGAGCGCGAATCACTGAGCTCTGCAGTCAGCGATAGTTTTTCTTTAATTAAGGCTCTTGAAGGACATTTTACCCAGAGCGCCGTTTATCCAGACGGCCCCAAAAATGGCCGTCTGGATACTGTGACAGATTCACTTGCCATCTGAAATCATTAAATAACTGTTTATTGGTGACATGTCATGAAATGTGTACCAACCCGAAAACGCGGTGGCTTTAATTTAATCAGTCTCCGCCTGTCGCACACCAGCCAAGTAACCCGCGTGCGGCGGTGGTGGTGGTGGTGGGTGAGGACATCAAGTGGGAGATAGAGAGAGGAGGAGGCGGAGAGGAGGAGGAGGAGGTGAGGACGAGGAGGAGGAGGAGGGAGAAGAGGAGGTCTCACACCAGCCAAGTAACCCGCCCCTAGGGGGACGTGGTTGGGCCCTATTTGAGCCGTGCCCCTTTAAAATAAGTGTCACATCCTGACAAGCTAAACATCAAATCACTTTCACTCATTTGCATCCCCTCGACCCCCCCCCCCACCACCACACACACACACACACACTGTGCATCACCACATCTGTAAGCGTATGCCACAATTAGTGTAGTGTAATGGAGAGCAAGAGAAAGCGAGGAGAGAGAGAGGAAGAGAGAGAGAGAGAGAGAGAGAGCGAGAGAGAGAGAGAGAGAGAGAGAGAGAGAGAGAAGAGAGAGAGAGAGAGAGAGAGAGAGAGGAGATGCACTACTGAAGCTAACATGCATATATAATGTTCTTCGCTCAAGGTGGTTAGGGGTTGTCGACACATTTCTTAAATCCAATTAATCTCGACTATGACCAATTTACTTTCAACCATTTTGAATCAAATTTCCTACGTGGTGTTAAGAGTCCTCGTCCCTCGTCTGTATCCGTGCGATACAGCGACGCGCATATAAACGCCGGCGTGACGTTAGCTGGTCGCTAATAACCCGCTAGGAAGCCTTGCTAATCGCTTTTTTTGTTCCTGCTGTTGGTCGCTCCTCACATTTTAACGACAAGCTGCATCCTTGCGATCATTGCGCCATGCCAGCCGGTACGGATAAAGACGGATAAAAATAAACTAAATGGTATTGTTAATTAAGAGGCCGCTGTTTTAACCACCGGGTGTGAAGTTCATGATCCACGAGCAGCCAAAAAGCGGTTCGATCGCGATGACATCACAAGCGGCGGCGGCGGCGGCGGTTGTGTCCGCCCAGACGCATTGATGGACGGACGGACGGGCGGGCTCCGGCCCACCGCGGGCGGAGACGACCGGGGAGTTCACGCCATCCATCACGCGTCCTGGGCGGACACACCGCCGCCGCCGCCGCTTGCGATGTCACAATCGAACAGTTTTCAAGATGGCCGGTCGTGGATCATCAACCCGCAGGTCTGGTAAAACGCTTTAGAGTCCCTTTAAAACGTAAGTGAAGGTGTCGCTAGTGTCTTACTCTTATAATACAAGTGTACAGGGGACGGTGTGATAGTGATCACGACTTAATGTTTTTAGGAGTTCACCAGTAAATTCAATCAATTACAAAAAGGAGACACTGAGGCATTGCGCTAGCAACGCTGGAATATCCGTCTGGTGTGTGTGTGTGTGTGGTGTTGTGTGTTGTGTCTGTGTGTGTGTGTGTGTGTGTGTGTGTGTTCTGTGTGTGTGTGTGTGCGTGTGTGTGTGTGTGTGTGTGTGTGTGTGTGTGTGTGTATGTGTGTTCTGTGTTCTGGGGTGGTGGGTGTTGGACCGTCGGCTGGCAGCGGAAACAAAGGACGTGCTTCCGACGGGGGGGCTCGCCGTTTGGGACGGAGGCTGGAGGCTGGAGTCGAGAGGCTGGAGGCGGCCCCCCCCCTGCTGCAGCCTCCGCTAACCAGAGGCGGGCGGAGGCTATTGTCTGAGACGGTGTGTTTGGGTTTAATGCTCATCATCCTCCGCCTGGCTGGCGCCTCCGGGGTGCCCCGAGTCGGCCCGGTAGGACAGCACAACCGACGGCCGTTTTCTGCGAGGCTTATGCCCCGCCTCCCCGCCTCCCCGCCTCCACCATCGCTGGAATTGTCCCCCGGCGTCGCGGCGTCGGCGGTGGCGGCGGCGGCAGAGAGGTGTGTTGTTGGCTGGTAGCGATTGATTTAATGTGTTTATGGTTCTGAATTTGAATACAATGCGAAAGCCTTGCATTGTCTCCGGGAAGTAGAGCTCTGGCCTCCTGAGACGCTATTGTACCCTCGGAATGAGGCTGGGAGGCTACCAGCCATACATGTAAACCCGTGAGAGTAAACTTTACATTAAAACAATCGTTCATGTAATTGTAAACGTGTAAATGTAAAACGTAACACGACTGTATTTATATGGAAACCTTTGAGAACACGAGGAGGAGGGAGAAGAGGAGGGAGAAGAGGAGGTCTCATCACGGAGCGAGGCGACCTGCCGCCCGGTGGTGGAGGGGTGTGACGGTGGTCGGTGTCGGACACCTTGTCAGGCGGACAGTGGCGCGGCGCGGCGCGACGTGACAGACTGCAGCCCGCCGCTGTTTAGGGCTCAGAGGAAATATGGAGGGACAGGAGGCAGCTTGGGCCGGCCGGCGGGGCTCACCGAACCGAGCGCGGAGCCTGCTCTCCGGGATGGAGGGATGGAGCGAGTTCAGCACCGCGACGAGCGCCTATTAGCGTGACTGTGGAAGCTAACTGTAGACGATACACTACTTCTAGTAGAGCCATGGAAGCTAACTGGAAGCTAACTGTCGCTGCGTCACTACTACTAGTATTGCTGTGGAAGCTACTGTGTCTGGAAGCTCGCGTTAGTGGCTTCAGTACTAGCATTGCTGTGGAGGCTAACTGGGAGCTAACTGCAGCGGATACATTACTAGCAGTGCTGTGGAGGATAACTGTTGCAAGTTTGAGACTAGCATGGCTGTAGAAGCTAGCCGGAAGCTAACTGTAGCGTGGCTGTGGCATCACTAGTAGCAGGGGCTGCGGAAGCTAACTAGCAGCTTCAACGCTAGCAGGGCTGTGGTGGCTAACTGGCTTCACTACGCCACGACTAGCATTGCTAAGGAAGCTCACAGTGTGGTGAGGGTGTTTGACTCCCAGCCAAAAAGGATCTGGCTTCAAACCCCCGATGTCCACGTCCACTACCATCGCCATCGCTGCGCAAGACGATGCCCTACTGGCTCGTTAACGACATCGATCTTAAAAATAAATTCCCTGTAATTCACTTAGGATAAAAGCGTCTGAATGACTAAATCGTAAAATCGAGGGATTCTGTCTCAACCCACTAAAAACCATTATTTATGTTTTATTGTTCCAGTTGCATCCAACTTCCTGGTCCAATGCCACATGTGCTTCCTTCCTGCCCCACACACTCACACATGTCAATGGAACTTGCTAGCAAGATAACCCCACGAGCTTTCTTTCTTAATCTATTTCTTTCTTTTTTTTTTTTTACAGTTTTTCTTTCTTCTTTCCTCTTCCTGTTTTTATTGAGCACTCACTCGGGGTCCTCAAAGTAATCCACGTTCAAAACACTGTGTTGCGTTTGCTAAAGTCCAAAAACCGTGGCTCCTCCATCACGAAACCGTGGTCGGACCATCGGTCAGAACCCGGTTCAGCTCGGTCCATCCCACCAAGCCCAGCGTCCGTTTGAATATAATGCATGTGTTTCTCGCAGCGGACGCCTGGCGCTCTCCATCCTACATAAAGGGCCCGGGATCCATTTCAGTGGCTTCGTCTCGCGTGTATAGATTAGCGTCTTTAATGGGCATAAGAGGCTGGGATGAAACCAGAGCAGTCTCTCTGTGTCGGCCCGCGGTGGTGCAGAGTGGTGCTAAATGGTGGTGGAATGCAGACTGTGGATCTGACTAATATAACTGCGTTGTATTAGCCGGGGTCCATTACCGGTCTGGTCTACCTGTCCTCTCTCACCACCACCACCACCACCACACCACCCCCCCCACCTCGCCCAGTCTGACTGGCCCACTACCACTTCCCCCACTTAGCCTCTTACTGGAATGGACTTTCACACAGTGTGTGTGTCAAGATAGTTTGTGTGTGTGTGTGTGTGTGTGTGTGTGTGTGTGTGTGTGTGTGTGTGTGTGCAAGTGTGTGTGTCTTTGAGAGACAGTGATTGAGTTTGTGAGAGTGTAAATGAGTGAATGATTGTGCGTGTGCGTGAACGCGCCGACACTCGAGCCCGCGCGCGTGAGTGCGTGCGTATCTGCATCCCATCGATTCCTCCACATTAACGACGGACGGATGACCAGAACAATACATCCGAGGATGATGATGATGATGATGATGATGATGGCAATGAACGACGAAGAGGAGGAGGAAACCACGTCAGTATAAAAGCATCGATGGAAATCTCTTAAGCCTCACGCTGCTCAGTGTCTGCCCTCCTTTCCCTGCCTGACGTCAAGCCCCTCTCTTGGGGAGAGCCGCGACGTCACCCGTTGCTTTACCCATGACCTCTATGGAGCCCTAGAGTTCACGTTACAGGCTCTGCCATTGCTTGAGATTTCTTCCAATCCATATTTGGCACATTGATGGCGGGAATTAAATGGCTGCCTCGCAGTGGTCTATGGCCAGAACTTGTTAATATTCAATCTTAATAACTTGTTAATGAAATGGAACTGTCAAACGGGACATCTTAAAATTAATTATTTGGAGATTAACTAGTCATTGAGAACTGAACAGAAGGCAGAATAACCAATCTCTACAGTGAGTCACCTATAGGCCGTCAGAGGAACTACACGTTAGTCTCTACAGTGAGTCACCTATAGGCCGTCAGAGGAACTACACGTTAGTCTCTACAGTGAGTCACCTATAGGCCGTCAGAGGAACTACACGTTAGTCTCTACAGTGAGTCACCTATAGGCCGTCAGAGGAACTACACGTTAGTCTCTACAGTGAGTCACCTATAGGCCGTCAGAGGAACTACACGTTAGTCTCTACAGTGAGTCACCTATAGGCCGTCAGAGGAACTACATGATG
>PIJE02001876.1:28304-30804 GCA_002895965.2 Coryphaenoides rupestris | reverse complement strand
AGGGCGGAGGGGCTGGCGCAGTGGAGCGTGGAAGGCGGAGCGGGTGGAGGGGCTGGATGGTTGGAGGAGGTAAAGGTGGAAGAAGGGACGGAATACAGATGAAAGAGGAGGAAGAGCCGAACGCCGTGAATAACAGGCGGGAAAACAGCGATAATGAAGACGAGAACATGATGGAATGACATTTAGGAAGCTTTGAAAGGTGGCGAGGGAGAGAGAGAGAGGAATAGTGAGGGTGAAACTGCCCGAGCCTGACATTTATGCCACAAAACGGTGGGTCATGACTGGTTTCAACTGGGTTTTTCTTTTTGGGGCGCGGGGGGGGGGGGGGGGGGGGAAGATTATTATTTCACAGGTAGACATTGAACGATTCAGCCGGAACCCGTTCCTCCGGTTAAAGGGCTCCTATTATACCGCCAGGTGTGTGAGCGGGATTAGCCACTCGACCCGCACTTCTACCTCCGTGGAAACATCTCGAAGCGACACACAAGAAGGACAACACATAATAATGTAAGAGTATTGATATATATTTGTGGATAAGGTGTTAATTATTATTTATCGGTATGTGCCGCTGACACCTTATCTACCAAAAAAAAAACTAGCTTTTGGTGGGTGGTGCTGGGCAATACGATTGTCGAGATGGTCTCCTGCTGTGCGCCACATAAAGTGTTTGTTCCCAGGCTCCTCCAACACAAGGACACAGGAAGACAATGATGATGATGATGATGATGATGATGATAAACGGCTTTATTGCAGTTTGTAGTTTTTTTGTAGTTTTGTAGACCCCGGGGTCTCGGGGGGTCGCGGAGAGGCCTGCAGCGCGGCTCCACAGCGGGATAATCGGAAAGCGGTGGGTCGGTGGCACAGGGGGCGACGCATCCATGTGGTGTAGCGCGTGTGTGTGTGTGTGTGGTGTGTGTGTGCGTGTGTGTGTGTGTGTGTGTGTACGTATGTATGTGTGTGTGTGTGTATCTGTGTGTGGTGTAGCGTGCTCTGTGTTAAGGAGACAGATAACAGGCTGGTGCTGGCGTGTCACAGCCATGCAGTGACACGGGGGACTGAGGTGTGTGTGTGTGTGCCATGTGTGTGTGTGTTTATGTGTGTGTGTGTGTGTGTGTGTGTGTGTGTGTGTGTGTGTGTGATTGAACTAGTTTACATCTCCGCTGGGAAATCAGCTGGAGCTCACACTACAGACAGAGGAGCAGGCCCGGGTGTCAGGTGTGTGTTTGCGTGTGTTTGTGTGTGTGTGTGTGTGTGTGTGGTGTGTGTGGGCATGGGCGTGTGTGTATGTGCGGGTGTGTGTGTCTGTGTGTGTCTGTGTGTGTATGTTTACTGTACATGTTTCTGCATGTATATGTTTGCTGAAATGTTCCGATCCTTGGTTATGTTGTGTGTGTGCCTGCATACCTGTGTGTGCATGCGTGTGTGAATGCAATCTGGCATGCTGTGTGTGTGTGTGTGTGTGTGTGCACGCGCACGCTTGTGCTTGTGCATGTGTGTGTGTGTGTGTGTGCATGTGTGTGCGTGTGTGTGTGTGCGTGTTTGTGCTTGGGCACGCCTGGGTGTGTGTGTGTGTGTGTGTGCGTGACGCACCACCGTGCATGTGTGCAACCTGAGATTCAGGTGGTGATGCAGCCGGGTGGGCAACTACGTGAGTAGAATGTGTTTCCAAGGCAACAGGCGCTCAGTGAGTCGCTGCGATGGAATGGCTGGTGCGGTTCTATTAGAGAGGGAGGCAGTTTCCATAGCGACTCAATATAGCAGCTGTCTATGCAAGAGTGTGTGCGTCTGCGTGTCTGCGTGTCCATGATGCCGTGTGTGTGTGTGTGTGTGTGTGTGTGTGTGTGTGTGTGTGTGTGTGAATATCCCTCCTCATTAACGGACTTGGATTTGTATGACTTTCTTTGTCGCTTTAATTTCTCCTGTGGCTTTTTTTTGTTGTCGCTTGTAACAAAGATCCTCATTCGCTATTCCAACGACCCCATCCTACCTGCTTCCTGCTCACCGCCCTTGCTTCATTCTTCCTCTCTCTCCCTCCCTCTCTCCCTCCCTCTCTCATTCTCTCTCTCTCTCTCTCTCTCTCTCTCTCTTTCACGTCCTCTCTCTCCCTCCCTCTCTCTCTCTCTCTCACGCTCTCTGGCTCGGTCTCCCTCGCTCTCTCCCGCTCTCTCTCTCTTGGTCTCTCCCTCTCTCTCGCTCTCTTGGTCTCTCCCTCTCTCCCCCTCTCTCCCGCTCGCTCTCTCGCTCTCTCTCCATTTCTCTCTCTCTCACCCTTTCTCTTACCCTCTCTCTCTCTCTCCCTCCCCCACTCGCTCTCTCTCTCTCTCTTCTCTCTCTCTCTCTCTCTCGCACGCGCACGGTCTCTCTCGCCCTCTCTTGTGTTCCATTTCCCCCCTCTTGTACTCCTCTCCCTTCCTCTCTCTTTTATTCTCTCTATTTCTGTGTGCCTACCTCATACTCTCTATCCTTCTCTGTATCGACCCTCTCTCTCTCTCTTTCCATC
>PIJE02001876.1:13304-20804 GCA_002895965.2 Coryphaenoides rupestris | reverse complement strand
TACACGCGGTGGAAAAAGGACGGTAGTAGACGAGCTACTGCGGTGAGGACACAGCAAGGCTCAGACGAGTGAAGAATGAGCGTTCCGTACACAGAGAGGAAGACGAGTGTGTGATTATTTGGACGATCATCGCTTTACATCATCGCTGCGATGAACCGGCCGCATACCACCCAACCCCAACACACGGGATGGGGTGCGACGGGGTGAAGCTTCCTCCTCATAGCGCCCCCCCTCTCCTCCTCTTCCTCTTCCTCCTCCTCCTCCTCCTCCTCCTCCTCCTCCTCATCCCCTCTTTTGCATACGAGGAATATTATCTTAAAGGTCAACGTCGCAAAATTGTACGCGAGTAACGGCCACGTGGCAATCATCTCCGAGCGGGGCCTCCCGGAAATACGTCTGCACAACAGGAACACCTCGGACCGCCTATGTAGGCGGGGGAGTGGAAAGATACAGTTAGTTAAAGTCTCCGGCGTAATCAAGTTCTTAATTGTGTGTGCGCGGCCGGCGAGCAAAAATTTGCGATCGTGATGATTTGCGTCAAACTTATTCTGTTATTTTAATTATGCCGCAAAGTGTTGAGATTTGAACTGTGACCTTTTCCCTTTTGAAAATTATTCTGCGATTCATAATCACAAGGGTTGATGTTATCTCCCAGAGCCGGCATCTTGAGTGTACAAAGTGTACGATGGACATGGAGAAATCTTTACTTAAAAAGAACCTGTGGAGGAGAGCGCGTTTAAAATGAATTGGCTCCGAATCACAGAATCACACTTAAGAGTTCCTCTGCGCTTTAGAAACATAACGGAAACATAACAGAGACTTAGAGATATTTCACTTAAACCCTATTATTCACATAAACATATGATATATCCACATAATTTGGGGATAGTTATGTAACATATATCCCACAACATCGCAAAATAGAACGACGATATTAACACGAACGTTTGAAAGTATTGCCTTAGCCGCGTGAAGAAGTTCGAAGAAGCTGAAAAAACGTATTTCCCGTGTTTCAAAACCGCTTAAATCCGGACGTAAATTAAGTTTCCGTGCCCCGGCGACGGGAGCGGTAATGCAAGTACTAACCGACACGGCTGCCATGGCGACCGTAATCGAGCGTTATTTGAAATACGTTCCCCCCAAGGTCCCGTCAAGGTCTACGGTCCGGTCTGTGAAAGCCACGCTGAGTTTTATAGAACGCAGTCATCGTCACGTAATCACCCTCGTTTCATAATTACGCGCCCGTGATCGAGCTGCCGACCGACTTTACAACTATACTCTCAAATCACAGTCTTTTTGTCGTTGTTTTAAAAACTACACAGACGACGGTGTGCAAATCATCGTCTACTTGATCATCCAATAACCTTGATTTATTAGTTTTGTTTTTTCAATGTTAGTGTTTAAAGAAAGATACGTTAAGTGTGTGTGGTCACGGTCACACTAACACTTGACTAAGTGTTCATGCAACAGAAATGATGGAGATGAACGGTACTCACTAGAGGCAAGCTTAATGAGATGTTTGCGTTAAGATACCTTTCGAGTTTTATTGTGTTTAGAGTCAAACAAAAAGAATGAACAAATAAAAATACTCACTTAAGTGTCGTCGGTGTAGATTTAGTCAGCGAAATAATGTTGGTCTGTCTGACGCATTGGACGACCAATAAGACAAATAGTCTGCTTCTACCACCACGCTGCATACTTTCCTCCATGGAAAAAAAAACGGACGGAAGAGTTTGCATTATTAAATAATACAATTTATCTTGACGAAAAAAAAAAAAAGAGTACGAATGTAATTTCCACACGACTGTCGTTTATCGAGAGCAGACTCATAGCGTGTTACCTTCAGACGTGCGGTCGCAGACGTTGTCAAACTTTAAGATGACGAAACAGCCAAAAAAGCCACAAAATGATATGTGTCATTTATATGGTCGTGTTTTTCACGGAGGGATGTAAGCCAAGTGTTTTAGGATTGTTTTCCACCACGTCTATGTTACTGCGTGAAGTCGAGCCCAGAATGTAAATATGCGAGAGAATTGTGCTTTTGAATATTTCCTTCCTTCTTATTCCTTCTTTTCTCCTCCCACCACCCTCCCGCCTTGCCTCCCTCCCTCCCCTCCCTCCCTCCCTCCCTCCCTGGCCAGTATATATATATTATATATAACGGGGATACATCTGAGCTATTGGCCTGGCCTCTATATATAGTTCTCATTATTCACACGAGGTGTACGAGGCGTTTATGTTTCAGTGAAAGCCTGGAAACACACTATTCTCAGAAGCGTGCGTCATAGGTTAATACCGAGTATAATACATATTATGATGTGTTATATGTGCTGAATTATATCTTTTGTATAACAGTATTCTATGAATATAATTTACAATAGCTAATTATAATGTAATATTGACTATATTTTAAAATATTACATTGAGATGGAAGTAGCTTCTGTATAACTATATCAAAATACATTTATATTGCTAGTACTTATCGTGTGCATATAGACATACAACAGTTTAGTTGTTTTCTGTATCTGTTCTGTTTAATTGTTATTAATTTTTGTATTCTACCGATTCCCTTCTGGGAAATTGAATTAAGGACCCGCTGTCTTATCTGGAAAACAAGCTCTTTTAAGGATAAGATTCGATAATTGGGTCGAGACTACGTTTTGTTCTGAGAAAGATGAATTAATGAACCCGCCACATGATAGAAACCCCACATACTTCGCGCCCGCGGAGCGTACGCTTTGTTCTTCCCTCGCCCCGCCGTCGTTCGACACGCCCTCCCACACAAGTCTGCAAA
Organism: Coryphaenoides rupestris; assembly: GCA_002895965.2. NCBI lineage: Eukaryota > Metazoa > Chordata > Actinopteri > Gadiformes > Macrouridae > Coryphaenoides > Coryphaenoides rupestris. The sequence continues at coordinate 18,010 of PIJE02001876.1, read as the reverse complement.
CAGGCCGCTCGGTGGGCAGAATGAAGCCGCGTCTCAGCGTGATCGGGGGGCAACCGATCAGGTGGTTTGTGATCCCAGCGTGGCGTCGGATCCGCCCCACATCCACGCCGACCCCTGAGCGATCCGCAGAGAATTCCGGCGCACAACCCAAATCCCAACACAAATTACCCCAGTCTAGTCCGGAGGGCTTTTGTTTTTTATTTGCCTTTCAATATTCATTAACGTCGAGTTAATAATTTACCGAAAAAATAATTAAAACATCAAATGATGGCGTGTTGAACATCACCCGTGTGTGTAAGGCGAGCGCCGTCTCGCCGGCTCGGACTCGACTCACACACGGGCATCGATGTGCCGGATGATTCATACGATCGTGATCGTGATCATTCACGCGATTCATCGTTCATTCATTCATCAAAACGACGTGGAGTCACACGGTCGTCATGACAGCCGTGTTTCCCGGTGACGTTGGCGGCTGCTGATGGTCGATTGCATGTCGCCTAAAACATAGGTAGGCCGACTGTTTCATGAGGTAACCTTTGTTTGTTGTTGCTGTTGTTGTTGTTGTTGTTGTTGTTGTTGTTGTTGTTGTTGTTGTCCCCCTTTTAAGAGCATCACTGCCATCTCCTGTCCCTTATCTGAATCGCGCACACAGCAACCGCGGTGATTCAACATGTGGAGACTGGAGACGCTCGGAGACAGATTTTTGTATGCATGCCGTCCTCCTCCTCTTCCTCCTCCTCCTCCTCCTCCTCCTCCTCCTCAGGCTCTCTCCATCGCTCTGCATTATATATATATATATATATATATACATGTCAATGTTTCTGCAGACTACCAGTAGGCCTGGAGCAAGATGCCCTAACTACCTGCCATCAATGCGGTGTGGTGATGGGTGGGAGACACACTGGTAGTGGGTGAGGTGTGATGATACCTCCCACTCACACACACACACACACACACACACACACACACACACACACGCACACACACACACACACACACACGCACACACACACACACACACACACACGTCTATTCCGCAGAGCGCTCTGGGACTATCGAGAGCCTTCAAAAGTGTAAATGTGCAAATGACAAATCACGATTCTTACACACAGGACCTTGAAGGAAATAATATCACATGATTTAGTACATGTTCCCGTCATTATGATTCATTACCAGCGCTTTAAACACGTGAATAGAAGAAACAAAAGGGTCTGCGTTCCTCTCTTTGCCTGGATGTGATATATCTGTCATATACAGAATTCATTCATTAGTACACGCGGTAGTAAAGGGATGGTAGTAGACGGGCTACTGCGGCGAGGACACAGCAAGGCTCAGAACGAGTGAAGAATGAGCGTTCCGTACGCAAGAGAGGAAGACGAGTGTGTGATTATTCGGACCGATCATCGCTTTACATCATCGCTGCTGCGATGCACCTGCGATGAACTGGGCCGCATACCACCCAACCCCAACACACGGGATGGGGTGCGACGGGGTGAAGCTTCCTCCTCATAGCGCCCCCCCTCTCCTCCTCTTCCTCTTCCTCCTCCTCCTCATCCCCTCTTTTGCATACGAGGAATATTATCTTAAAGGTCAACGTCGCAAAATTGTACGCGAGTAACGGCCACGTGGCAATCATCTCCGAGCGGGGCCTCCCGGAAATACGTCTGCACAACAGGAACACCTCGACGCTATTGTAGGCGGGAGTGAAAGATACAGTTAATTAAAGTCTCCGGCGTAATCAGTTCTTAATTGTGTGTGCGCGGCCGGCGAGCAAAAATTTGCGATCGTGATGATTTGCGTCAAACTTATTCTGTTATTTTAATTATGCCGCAAAGTGTTGAGATTTGAACTGTGACCTTTTCCCTTTTGAAAATGATTCTTCGATTCATAATCACAAGGGTTGATGTTATCTCCAGAGCTGGCATCTTGAGTGTACAAAGTGTACGATGGACATGGAGAAATCTTTACTTAAAAAGAACCCGTGGAGGAGAGGCGGTTAAAAATGAATTGGCTCAGAATCACAGAATCACACTTAAGAGTTCCTCTGCGCTTTAGAAACATAACGGAAACATAACAGAGACTTAGAGATATTTCACTTAAACCCTATTATTCACATAACATATCAGATATATCCACATAATTTGGGGATAGTTATTTAACATATATCCACAACATCGCAAAATAGAACGACAATATTAACACGAACGTTTGAAAGTATTGCCTTAAGCCACGTGAAGAAGTTTGAAGAAGCTTAAAAAACGTATTTCCCGTGTTTCAAAACCCGCTTAAATCCGGACGTAAATTAAGTTGTCCGTGCCCCGGCGACGGGAGCGGTAATTGCAAGTACTAACCGACACGGCTGCCATGGCGACCGTAAATCGAGCGTTATTTGAAATACGTTCCCCCCAAGGTCCCGTCAAGGTCTACGGTCCGGTCTGTGAAAGCCACACTGAGTTTTATAGAACGCAGTCATCGTCACGTAATCACCTCGTTCATAATTACGCGCCCGTGATCGAGCTGCGACCGACTTTACAACTAATACTCTCAAATCACAGTCTTTTTTGTCGTTGTTTTAAAAACTACACAGACGACGTGTGCAAATCATCGTCTACTTGATAATCCAATAACCTTGATTTATTAGTTTTGTTTTTTAAATGTCAGCGTTTAAAGAAAGATACGTTAAGTGTGTATGGTCACGGTCACACTAACGCTTGACTAAGTGTCATGCAACAGAAATGATGGAGATGAACGGTACTTACTAGAGGCGAGCTTAATGAGATGTTGCGTAAGATACCTTCGAGTTTTATTTGTGTTTAGAGTCAAACAAAAAGAATGAACAAATAAAATAACTCGCTTAAGTGTAGTCGGTGTGGATTTAGTTAGTGAAATAATGTTGGTCTGTTTTCCCGGCGGGACTTCCTCCTGGTGGACGTGTGCGGTGTTGATCAGGCCCCGGCGAGGGGAACTGACGCATTGGAAGACAATAAGACAAATAATATGCGAGAGAATTGTGCTTTTGAATATTTCCTTCCTTCTTATTCCTTCTTTTCTCCTCCCCCCCCACACCCTCCAGCCCTCCCTCCCTCTCCTCCCTCCCTCCCTGGCCAGTATATATATATATATATATAACGGGGATACATCTGAGCTATTGGACCGGCCTCTATATATAGTTCTCATTATTCACACGAGGTGTACGAGGCGTTTATGTTTCCAGTGAAAGCAGCGTTCGGATGTACAACGGCCTGGGAACACACTATTCTCAGAAGCATGCGTCATAGGTTAATACCGAGTATAATACATAATATGATGTGTTATATGTACTGTATATATCTTTTGTTATACAGTATTCTATGAATATAATTTACAATAGCTAATTATAATGTAATATTGACTATATTTAAAATATTACATTGATGGAAGTAGGCTTCTGTCATAACTATTATCAAAATACATACTTCACATTTATATTGCTAGTACTTATAGTGTGCATATAGACGTACAGTAGGTTCTGTATTGTTCTGTTTTAATTGTATTAATCTCTTTGTAATGTCTACGATTCCCTTCTGGGGAATTAATGAAAGGAGCCCCTTGTCTTATCTGAAACAACCTTTTAAGATAAGACCGTTCGATATTGGTGGAGACTACGTTTGTCTGAGAAAGAATGATAATGACCCACATGACAGAAACCCCAACATACTTCACCCCCTGCGGAGCGACGCCTTTGTCTTCCTCGCCCGCCGTCGTCGACACGCCTCCCACACAGACGGGCCGCCGGTGGGCAGAATGAAGCCGCGTCTCAGCGTGATCGGGGGGCAACCGATCAGGTGGTTTGTGATCCCAGCGTGGCGTCGGATCCGCCCCACATCCACGCCGACCCCTGAGCGATCCGCAGAGAATTCCGGCGCACAACCCAAATCCCAACACAAATTACCCCAGTCTAGTCCGGAGGGCTTTTGTTTTTTATTTGCCTTTCAATATTCATTAACGTCGAGTTAATAATTTACCGAAAAAATAATTAAAACATCAAATTGATCGTGTGTTGAACATCACCCGTGTGTGTCAGGCGAGCGCGGGTCTCGCCGACTCGGACTCGACGCGTACACACAGGCATCGACGTGCCGGATGATTCATACGATCGTGATCATGATCATTCACGCGATTCATCGTTCATTCATTCATCAAAACGACACGGAGTCACGCGGGTCGACGTGACAGACCCTGCAATTCACTGTCGTTTGAACTGCGACGCCGTGTTTCCCCGGTGATGTTGGCGGCTGCTGATGGTCGATTGCATGTCGCCTAAAACATAGGTAGGCCGACTGTTTCATGAGGTAACCTTTGTTTGTTGTTGCTGTTGTTGTTGTTGTTGTTGTTGTTGTTGTTGTTGTTGTTGTTGCTGTTGTTGTTGTTGTTGTCGTCCCCCTTTTAAGAGCATCGGCTGCCATCTCCTGTCCCTTATCTGAATCGCGCACACAGCAACCGCGGTGATTCAAACATGTGGAGACTGGAGACGCTCGGAGACAGATTTTTGTATGCATGCCGTCCTCTTCCTCTTCCTCCTCCTCCTCCTCCTCCTCAGGCTCTCTCCATCGCTCTGCATTTACCCGTTTTCTTTTAGGGGCACTTCACGTCGAAAGAGTCCCGCTGATTCCGTCAGGGACCTCGGCTGCCTCCATACACTCTATATACGTACACACACACACACA